>JAAXOA010000027.1:0-57369 GCA_036561885.1 Salina celebensis | reverse complement strand
ATTATCTGAAGCTTTCTTTAGTTTTTTTCGGCTGAAGACCGCACAGCTTGGAATTTTGCAATTGTATGCAAGTGGTAATCTCGTCACTGTTAAACTCATGCATATTTGGGCTCATTTGTAGCCGTAAGATTTTATCCAAGTTGGATACTTTCTTGAAAGAAGGCCAAGAGAGCACTGAGAAGCCAAAAGTCACGGGACAACTTGGAACCACAATTGAGGAAAGCTGGAGTCCGGAGCAGTTTGAAAATGTAAGGATTTTCAAAAAAGAAAACAACATTGGCATTGGGTAGAAGAAAAATACGACCTAACGGAGGCAAAAATTCAATTTTGTCTTTAATAGGCTTTTCAAGCGACCAGTTCAAATGCAAATAAAGAGCAACTAAGTCCACCCCATGTAGTACAATCAAATGTTATCCATGCCGAAGCTGGTGACGCCTCGACCGAAGCTGTTCATTCGAATACTTTGCTTGTAAACGCAACGAACAACCGAGATGAATTAATAAATTACATAAAAAATGACGCCAACGAGGGTCAGCCTTTCATTGTAAGTCAATCATAGACGTAATCACAAATCTTTTTCTATCCTTTCATGAAACTTCCATTACCGACAACCATCATTTGCACTAAATACGACTCCACGAATTTACAGGAACATGCCGGTTCATCATCTACATCTCAAGGAGTGATGCTCTTTCAACCTCCTGAAGTAGAAGGGTCGGATAGTAACATTGCCAATGAAGGACAAATGGGCGTATCAGTAGCCTGCCCAACGGTGCCTCAAAATAATATCTCGCAGGAGATGCATCAGGGGACATCAGACACTCCTTGGGAACTGGAAAATTTCATCAAACCAGTTATTCTTGGCCGTACTGACTACGTTTTTCCTGTCGAACTTTTAAATAATAAGGGCTTCTGGGAGCAAGTGAAGAACCTGGCAACAGGAAACAATGAACTTGAAAATCAGAATAACAGAATTTCCTTTGCAAACTCTGTGGCCAAAGAAGCTTACAACCTGATATTTACTGACGAGGAGAAGCTAAACTGCTCACAGAGACAACAAAAACTGCCCTTGTCACAGCAACAGACGCGAAAGTTTGATACAATTAAAAAGGAACTTGTGTTTTGTAAGTTATTACACGTTCTAAAATTGTAATAAAAAAATCACTATATGCGTTTGTTTAAAGGTCTTACTGCGTTCGTGATGAAAAACCCAGACAAAGGGCCATTCGAGTTTCTGCAAGCATTGTACAACCAGGATGAGTCTTTGAAACTGCCTAGTAAAATATTTCGGGATCAACTACAAAGGAATGTTTTCGGCAGATATGCAAGTATTGCCAGGAAAAAACAAATCACACCCGCAAAAACTCAGCAGCAAGTTTAAAAAGTCTGTATAAAGCATTTTAATAACTATTAATCGTATTCAAATTGTAGGGAAATCAACCTCATGATTTGTGAATATCATCTAGTTTGATGCATTATTATTGTGTTTGTTTTATATTACATTCCACTATTTAGTATTCTTCAGAACTCTTGAACCTTTATTATATAGAATGAACCTTCAAGCCTAGTGCTTTAATACAATAAATGTCAAAAAACAACTTGAAAAGCTAGGTCTATTCAATGTATTTTTGTAACTTTTTGTAACTTCCAATCTAGACAGTTAAAACTTTAACACGATTTTCGGATGAATTGATTTATTAAGAGTTTAAATGTGGTTAGTTTAACTTATTTTCTGTAAAGACACGTCAACGTTAACTAATGTAATTCATTCTCAGTAAAGCCTAAAAAAGGGTTTTTGCTTGAATGCGCTTTTTATTATCTGTAAGATTAAGAAATTATGTGTTTACGTTCCGAATAGATACTTATGTTACAAATTCTAATCTATATGTAAAGGAATTATAACTTTTTGCTTGAAGCAGTAATGAATCATAACCTAAAATTGTATTAAAGGAGAATCAAGATGCCTGACTTTGTAATAGACTATTTTTGCACACACCACCATTGTCGTCAGAGAGACTAAAAGATGTGTTCCATCCTTAAATGTTTAAAATTAGCAAATCTTGTGTCTATGTTATAGCTGCATTGAGTGTTTAATTAATTATTATTTATTTGTTCATTGTATATTGCATGTTTGTCATTTTTAAATAAATCTCGTTGTTAGCACATTCTTATAAAAATTACGTATGTCACTGTGTATTTATTTAACGTGTAGACTGGAGTAGTCAAGTCAGTCAAGTGTCTATCTCGAATTGAAAATTTCAATTAAAACACTAAACATAAAACGTATAAATTTAACAAGTTGTAAAATTGTTCAAAAGCAAATATGAAATACTTTGCGGTAACCTACACTGTGGTGTATCGAATTTAAAAAAACTACTTACAGTATGATTTTGTACGTAGTTGTACATTTTTATATATATTTAAACAATTTATACTTCGTGCTACTAAAATCCCAAATATTAAAGTAAGAATACATTATATTATTCCAGACGATTGGAGTAATCAAAGAAAATGTGTTGTGTGTGGCTTGTGGTGATACTCCAGGACAGCCTGTGGGAATCAATAAGTCAAAAATACAAACGTGCAAAATATATATGATTTGTGAAAATATTGTTCTCAAATGAAGAACTATGTTAATCAACCACTCCTTTGGGATAGTGCGAGTTAGAATATTCTTATTCTAAGGTTGTTTGAAAATGGTCAGAAACAACCCCTTCTGTATGCCAAAGACTGACTAACAAATCGGCGATTTTTAAATGAAATTTTAACCCGATGAGATATACAGCTATAGCACAGGGCGTCATATATGAGAAAATAATTTTTCCCGGAAATACTAAAATAGCAGGATTGCTGAGAGCGTTTGCCGGCAAGCTGTGTCCAAGTTTTTAATCGTGTTTTCTTACTTAATTTCCGAATGCCATTTCGAGTCAGTTTTTCTCATTCAACCGGAGATGTTTCTGATCATTTTTTAAAATACCCAAGCATACAAAATCAAAACCGGAATCACCTGAAGGAGCTGATTTTAATCAACACTGATCACAAAACTATTAGCTATTAAGACATAATTGAGGACTGTTTCAAAAACAATCATTAAAAACGCATTCATTACAGTCAATTCAAATGTGCCAACAACTAATCTTTTTGGAAACTGCTTACATTCTCCCTGGCTGGTTTGGATGTTTGGTCAGTTGGAATGCAAATAAAACAGCAAATCTGTTTCAACTCCACATTGTTTGTTACTGCAATATCGGGTAATGGCTACTCAAGGTGTACTCCTGAGTCGTTTCCTTTCCTGTTTTAAAACAATCAAGATAGTTAAAAATGTGATCGTCGTACACGAGGCAATAACTGTAAATTAAACGTTACTGACTTTACCAGACTAAATATTTACCGTGCGTATCGGTACCACAGGTTCAGTGAATTTAATACAAAATGAACCAGTTACTGTATATAAAATGCGACCACAACAAGTCAAGATTACAGTACACACTAAAAACTTTAAAAACTAATGCAACACGTCTTTATTTTTTAATGTTTCAAACTCACTTGTTAATATTTCGGGCTCTACTTAATTGAGATGATTATCAACGTCTTCGTAGTTTATCACAGCAGCTATCCACACAGAAATATTAACATTAAGTCATTAATTTTTCGATTTAAATGACTGGTGACAATGACTCTTCACTGATTGTGAGACTGGACAATAAAAGCATGCTTATTCCTATTGGTCTAATTCATGATCAACTTGAGCACCATCGAAAAAAAACTTGAGACTAGAGGAAAGCACGTAGCTTTAGCAGCTGTTCTGAAAAATGAATTGGTATGGGTTGAGAATATTGGTGAATCTTGTAGTAAACAGTCACCCAGTCCACCAAAATCTTCTCAGCCCACTTATGCAGGAAATATAGAAGACACGGCCTGCAGATATTGTATGACTACCCTCAAACAAGGTTGCGGGGTTGGAGAGTTGTTGCCGGTCAGTGACTGACAATGTCTGACAAAAATTCTTCCTTTTCTTTCACCAGATGAGTAACAAGGAGTCTACTTACGCAGTTGCGGTGATTTGTTTTAGAATACACGCGTTTCCCTGAAAGTTCCGTGAAAGTTTAAAATTTCCTGTATTAAAATGGAATTAAAACGGTCTAATTATTAATTTCATTCGGCTGAATAATCAACAGTTCTGGTTTGTGTTCTTGTTGGATCCAGTTATATAAAATTACTTGTCTTCCGTAACGAAAACTTTATTTTCACGGCTTTGGAGTAAAAAAACCGCAAAATTGTTAATACACGATAAAATATTCGCATCGTGGATCCATGTAAGACTTGTTTTTCACTGGTAAATTGTACACAAAGTACTAAATGTATATAAAAAGTAACTAAATACATATCTATTAATTTTCAGCATGAGCCTGTCATCGCAAATACACCAAGAAGGCAATTTAATAACTGGTGAAAATGGAGAGCCTAACTTTCAAGTGCAAAATATTATTGAACCGAGAGCGTTATGCCACACAGCAATGAAGCAGTTCATGCAGAGTGAAGACTGGTATGGAATTACAGTCTTACAATATATAGATTTTTGTTGATTTTCAGTGATATAGATGATTTTCAAAGTGCATAAATATAATTTTCAAAAGGGGCTTGGAGTATGCGAGATTTATGAAGGAAGCGACGACTAGTCGTATTCACCTCCAGCACTGCGAAGTTAACGGCTGTGAAGGACTTTGTGAGTTACCTCTGAAAATGGCTCACTCTGCCTTGTAAGAATTACTCAGATTTGATTTTTTTATATCGTATATATTTACATCAAAATTTATACGAAGGATGGGTTTGAGTATATTTTGAATTCGGTAAACTTTATTAAATGATAACGAAAATTTGTTGAAAGCTCGATTGTTCAAAATAATCTTAAAACCTATATCTCCAGGCCAGAATTTAAGTCTCATTTAAGTAATCTTCGTTTTTACATTATGATTAGCTGGGAATTGCTTGCTGACGTTGAAACGGAAGTCCGACAAGAAGCGAGTGAACAATCCCCTTCGGGATCAGATTTGACACAGGGTCAAGTTTCAGCTGCAATGAAAGAAAGTAACGAGGGACCTACCAGTTCCGAGCTGCAGCAGGGGGCGACCTTTCTTGACAATTATTACGTAAGCCAAATCAATCAAGTATTACCAAAGATTATTACATCTTTTTAGTGATTCTGTAGATACAGCATTCTTCGTATTACCAATTACCGACTAGTTTAAATTAAAAAGCTTTAAAAATGCCAAAATTGAAATTGGTATGGGCTCCTTCCGGGAAGTTTTTTTATTTGTCTAAATTAAATTTTCATAGACGTTCACATAAAACTCCGCACAAAACATGATACTGGACTTTTGAAGAGAAAATTATGAGCCAATAAGTAACAATGTCTCGTAAAACGGGTGAAAATGAGTTTGGTTACTTAAAAATTGAAGAGAATTCTTTTGAAAATAGATTCTAAATCGACTTTCTTAAATATTTTGAATTGATTGATTTCAGATAGAATTAACCGTGAAATTGATATGATATGACGCATCCGAA
This sequence comes from Salina celebensis, assembly GCA_036561885.1. Lineage (NCBI taxonomy): Eukaryota > Metazoa > Arthropoda > Collembola > Entomobryomorpha > Paronellidae > Salina > Salina celebensis. Next base: position 51,804 of record JAAXOA010000027.1, on the reverse strand, counting down.
GTAAACCTATAAATGTGTTTTGTGGCAGGTATTTTCCGACAGCAAACAAGCAAATGAAACAGAATCAGTCCAGCAGGAAACCCAGCAACAATTGAAATTGCATGAAGCTCCTGCCCCTTCAACCTCTACAAGTTCGCAACCTACAGAGTATGTTGATCCAGTGCCAAACAAAAATCCTCCTATTCTTGGAACCACCAAATACAAAATTCCTGAAGCGCTGACTCAATCCGCAATATGGTTAACTGCCAAAAATTCATCATTATCAATGAAACAAAACAAGAAGGATGATCAATCCGTGGCTACAGAACTCGCGAAACTGTTCTACGATGGGATATTTACAAAAGAGGAACAACTCAATTGTTTCCAGCGGCGGCAGAAGGTTGGGAACAAGGAGACCCGTGCTTTTGATCCAATCAAAAAGGAATTCGTCTTTTGTAAGTTGATTTTCAGCAAAAGCATTATTTTCTGCTTGGTTATAAGCCATGAGCATTCATAGAAGATTTGTGTTTGAAGGTGCACCTTCGACAGCGCTTTTATCAAGGCTGCTTAAAACCCACTCCCCTGCAAAGGTCGATAAAACCTGTCCACAAATTTTCACTGACCTTCCTGTCTGAATCCCTCCTTTTCGAATACGGACTTATCCCTTGTAAGTTTAACAAAATTTTCTCTGACTCTCGGTCTGCCGATGAATTTTACAGCTCTCTCGTATTAGGTTCTACTTATACATTTTTTCCAACTTCTTTATTTTCGCATTTATCTTCGCACTAACATACCAACAATGCAGAAGCTCAAGGTTGTTTGTTCTCTCAACCTCGATTGGGAAAGGCCCAGTTGCCTCTCCATGGGTATAAGACAATAATAAATTTTCCGCTGTATGGTACTCAATTTCCGCTAAGGTTACCTAATTTTAACTTTAACCAGATCACTGGTGCTCACTTTACCTTATAAAACAAATCAAAATATTTCGCGGTGTGTTTCAAATCTAGTGTTTCAGAGTTTAATCCTTGCATTTGAATTTGTTCTAGCTGCCACTGCGTTTTGCATGAAGAATCCTGCTGCAGAAGCTCCCGAGTTTCTCTTCGCATTGAATACAACATCCGCGGACTTGAAACTGGCGAAGGAAATCAGGATTTATTTGCACACCAGAATCTTTTCCAAGCATGCCAGCGATGTGCGCAAAAAACTCGTGGATAATCCACAACAATGAAATCTTACTACTTTCATTGGGTTGGTAACTAAATTGGCGTGTTTTCTTACACTACTGGAGTCAAAGCTATTTTTTATGAATCTGAGTTTAATCATGGTCATAGAGCGTTTTAATTAGTTGTAAAAAGGACAGAAAATATTAATTTATGTATAACTTTATACTTGAAATATTTAAGTGTTGTAGGACTACTATTCCAGTTTTAATGATTGTTATAAAAATAATTACATTTTTAAAACATTTTTGTAAATAGCAAAGAACAATATTTAGTCAAATTCTTGTACTATAAAGAGTACTGCAGCCATGCAGTTTCACCAATTCTGCTAAATAACTTTGCACATATAAAAGTCGCGGATTCCAAAGGGTTTCCATGGAAACAATGAGTAAAAATGTTTGCAAAGTTATTCAGCAGAGCTGGTGAAACGGGCTACAGTAGCTGGTGCCAACATTAGGTGCCATTTTCTCGCCCTATAATGGTAACCCGATGATAAGACGAAAGAAATTTGTGTTCTCGGATGTCTACGTGGCGTATTAGTACCACAATCTCAGTAGAATTGTTTTACACGCCGAATTAAAATAACAGAAACTCTACCGGATTCGTTTTAAATATTAGAGTATCCATGCAAATATACTCTGCAAAACTGTATATAACTGAAATAGGTTTGTGCAGTATCTTAGTATAGAATCAATAGGCAGCATTATACGAATTTAATCCGGTAATTGGGCAAGTTGCTTATCAGCAGATTTAAATTGCAATCTACTTTTGCAAATATTCTGCAAGCCTCACTGATATACAATCTAAAAGATTTTACACACAACTGTTGTGATGATGAGATGTGATATTATCACCTCACAGATATATGATACTAAGCAACGACAGATGATTGCTTTCTATATCAGTATTTCTCATGGGAACAGATGTTTTCAATTTTAATTCATTTTACAGTTCAAGACTGGTGAGCGGTGGTAAACCTGATCCAGCTTGGTTGATACGAATCCATTCTAAACTCTCTGTGATAAACCCTTCTAGGCACTGCATTGTGCCAAAAATGGCGTGGCAAATGTTTGCAGTCCATTGGCCACTGAAGTACAAATCTTTTTACACAAATATTTTACAGATCTAATATATCCGGTGCAAAATTCAGTGCAAGAATTACTAAGAAAGACTGTATGTGTTCAACAGTTGTAGTCACACCTGGATGACGTGTATCTTATATTAATATACATTTTGACTGATCAAATTTGAAAATTTGATTTCAAATATTGATTCAATCGTGATGCCAAACTGAGTTAGCTTAAATTAACCTTTAGTTATCAGGCCCGATAAGGAAAGTTCCGTATCACTTGAGTGCATGTACTGCAACGGATAACTACTTATCTTGGTAAATTCCATGAGCTTACGTTTGAAATGAATCGAAAAACTCGGGAATTCTGAAATTTTCTGTTGATATTTCTTGTCAATATGATCACTTTTTACTTAAATCTATAGCTACATTTTGCTTGCTATTTCTATAAGATTTTACAAGTAAGCTAATATGTTTGGATTGTTAGTTGTATCAATTGTTAATAAACGATACCTGTGTTTGAGTTCCTTGGAAAGGGGTATTTTTTTTCCGAATTCTTACGAATAAATTATACCTTTTTGGAACATACATACTACACTTACAGGCATATTATGCTGCATTTTAATGGGTTATGTAAATATATGGTTTCGAAGAAGTTTATAACACTAGTGATTACTAATTTTTTTTTGTATATCAGGTAAATTTAATCAAGTGATTTTTGGGTAATCATTTTTGAAGGAGACAGACTTCGGCTCCATTACAATTTTTTGTTATTGAATCCCGGCCTACCTTGGTAGAGTAGAGTAAAGGTTTCCATGATGCCAAGCAGATTTCATATTACACCTTGGTCACTTTCTTGGTATACTGGACTTCTTAAGTAAAATTCAGCATGGAAAAATTCTCCAATCTTTTTTTAATAAAAAAAAAATGGTACTAGCACTATTTTCCTCAGGTCAATAATTAAAAACTACACAACTTCAATTTTTTAACCAGGTACAAATTTATAATTCGCCCTGTCCTGTATATGACCTTAACTCGTATTGCAATCTTCACTTTGAGAAAACGAGAGAAGAAGCCTCCTACACAGCGATTAGTGTGCGACTAAGAGCGAAATCTGGACTTAGCATCGCCCTGCTCGCCATGGAGAATGGGATGAATAGGGACAACATTTAGACCAACGACCGACACCTGGCCCGCGGTCGCATCAAATCTCCCGAGGATCGAAACTATATGAAGGCGATGGTGGGCGCCGCCAATTTGCTTAGGTCTACAGGAAACCCATGAATTTTCTGAGTCGATGCCAGTTCAACATTTCGCCAGATGTCCTGGACATGCAGGTCATCTACGATGTGAGCCATATCATTGCAAAGATCGAGCAGCACCTGATTGAGCTCAAGTTGACGTCTACAGAAAGGTACCACAAAAACAAAACCAGTGTAGTTTCAGTTTGTGAAATGTGTTTGGAAGGACCTCGGTCAATCGGGAAAATGTCACCCCTCCAGCCTCACTGGACATTATTCCCCTTGAAATTTTTGTCACAGTTTCAGATACCTTACCATGTCCCCGCACCAAGGAAAGTTTTCTATTGTGAAGGTGCTTGCCTGGCCGCACCCGTCCATGGTCATCCCAATAATGATAAGCCTTGGAATTCCAAGCTGTACAAGTTATTATACAGACCTTTAGAAGGACCGGTGTCTTCAACTCTAGGGGGGATACAGAGAGCGCTTCATTTTTTTTCTTTCAATCCAACCGCTCAGTTCTTTTCCTGGAAACTAGTTCTTTGTAACTAGAAATGAGGAGATTCTGTGGGGATTGGGGAGGTAGAGGAGATCATGACTGTTACTGTTACAGGTCGCCTTTGGCTTGTTGACAAGGGACAACAAAGGGAGAATCATAATTCTCATTTAGAAATAGTGGCGACTGAATCTACCGCGAAAGTAACAACCCACGGGTGTCTTACGCAGGCCGAGGAAGTTGGAGGGTTGAAATTGTTTACGTTTCCGGGGCTACTGCGATAAGCTGTCAAATATCACTTTACAGCCATAACACCCTATCAATTAGCGCTTTATGTGATGTTTTTTGTTTGCATTTTAAATTAACCTGACTGTTTTGTTTTGCAAGGCTCGACGCGTGCACTACCACCTCACCACCCAATCATCCCCGTTGGCTACCAAATGAAGGGTCTACCCGTCCTCATCCGCGGCGCGATGGGCACCTGCTCCTACGTCCTCATTGAAACTGAACAAGGAATGCAAGAAACCTTCTGAAGCACCTGTCACGGCGCTGGCAGAGCCTTGTCTAGAGCAAAATCCCGTAGAAATTTAGACTTAAAAAACGTTTTGAGCAACCTCCAAGCGCAGGGAATCCCTATCCGGGTCGCCTCACCCAAACTCGTCATGTAGGAGGCTCCAGCAAGCTGTCTGAACGGGACGGAAGTGGTGGACACATGTCAAGTGGCGGGAATCTGGAAAGAAACTGAAACCAATCCAACATCAGCTCTAACCGTATAAAAATCATAATAAAATCATAATTTTATTTAGATGTTACGATTTCACATCGCCAATTAAAATTAAGAGAACAGTTCAATATTTTTAACTAACGTACTCTATAAAAAAAATTAATGAGTGATTATAAATTTTTAAACTCGAAATTCCACAGTGCACCAGAATTCCTTTTAATTGGTTTGTAATTGTAAATCACACATCGAAAAACAGACACGAGGAGAAAAATAATTTGAATTCCATGCCATGGCGAGTCTTTTTGTTTCCTTGTGAGTAAATGCTTCCGCTTCAAAATGGGCCTATATAATTGTCAGACTCTGGTTTGGCTTCGATTACTGGCACTTCAGATTTTAGTGGTGGAGGGGTGGACTAGTGCACTGAACTTTTGAGTTGGAAGGGAAGCTAGAGGAGGGATAAACAGAATGTCGTCATCACTCATGGATTCTTCACTTATCGTTAAAGTTGGAGGCGAGGTAACTAGAACAGGAGGGTGTTCGAGAAGCATGCGTTTCGAAAAGTTCTACAGGTTTTTCTACTTTGTGACACCGATCCATCAGTACCCCAGTACGGAAGCCGATCTATCAGTGGGAGTTAATTTCCTCCAGCCAGTTAGACGAGTTTGCGAATGGTGTATCTGGGAGAAAACCTGGAGTGGCCGGAGGAATCGTGCCACGTTAATCCTTCGGTTTGACTGAAGGTCTTCTCGCAGAGAAGGCAAAGGTAGGTGGGGTTGGCTCTTAAACTCTAGAGGTGGATATATCACTTCTTTTTCTCTTGACCACCTCAGGTGAAGATTTTGCTGTTGGGTCATTCGAAGACTCCTCAAATGTTCGTCTTACAGGGTCTGTTGCTGCCCCCATCACAAACCTCTGATGCATGCGAAGTCACAAGAGGGGACATGCGAACCTTGTGCAGCTCACTTCCCCCTGAGAGTGAAGTCGATTTTCCATCAGACTGAAACACACAATATGTGTAGAGAAATGGAGTGTTTGGAGGCTTGTGGAAGTGGGAGGGGAAGGGATTCACCAGATGTGTGCTCACGAATGGGAATGATTCACTTGAGAATGTAAAGAATGCGGCTATTTATTTGTACAACTTTGTAACTTGCGAATACACAAAGAAATTTTTACATTATATGAACCTATGAAAGCCGATAACAAGATAGACACCACAGGAGTTTGAGTCTGGAACTTGTCTGACAAAAACTTTACGATGTAGAAATTCGTGAGATATCACGTGTAGCTACTTAGCTGGACTCACATGAAACGAATGAAGAAGAGATATATATAAACAAATATAATGTGCAATTAAAAACAATATTGTTGTATTCATAGAATCCCGTTTTTCGATTCAGTTACATTTAGTACACAGAACGTAAGTTACACATTTAATTTTAACACTTTTAATCTTAATCGAAATGTAAAGCCTTCCACTTCTGGCGAATGTATGCTGGTCCATTAGAAGCGTAATATTCCGTTATATGGATTCGTTCAAGTTTAGGAAACATGTACCAAATATTGGAGTTGTAGTAGCAGCCGGCATCTGTTTGGAACTCAATTACTTCATTCCTGGCTATTTCATCCTCGAGTTCTTTTGGAATTCTTATCGAATCCGCGCCAATGGGACAGAACCCGAATTCCAATAACTCGAGTGAGTTTTTCATTGGAAGAAGAAAGTCCAGTGATGGAATGTTGTACATGAGTATCCTCAGTTGTTTTACCCTTGGTAGATCCAGTCTCAATTGACAAATTGCAAAAATTTCAGCCTTATTATCTCCACGTTCCCAGCGTGGTACTGGTGGAATAACCACAACATCGGTTAGTGAGTTTTTCCATTGTTCAAGGCATTTATAAATCCGGGAACGAGGAACGTATCTTACGAAATGCTTAAAGTCTAAATGGAGCATTTCTAGTTGCCACAAAGGACCACATTTTTTCAACTGCTCAAACTGTTCGATACTCGTCAAGTAAGCTGCTAACTGTGTCAACTTCGGGAGGCGAACTTGGGCAAAGTCCAAGTCTTCTTCACGGTTAGCTCTAAATTCAACCTTCTCTACATGGTCGTTGTTTTCCAGGATCTTCTCTATGATTATCTGTGGAGTAAACTGAAAGGACAACATTCTCAAACTTTCTAAGCGTGGAACGGGATGGGCGACGAGAGCTTCCTTCATCTGCTCTTCCTCTTCACATGTGGCCCTGCTCGTAGAATAGCCCCCCATAATAAATCGGAGGACCTGCAAGTTCGGCATCATGGTAAGCATTTCCTGAATCTTGACAAGCAAATCCGATCGACTGGACGACCAAGTATCAATACTGATTGGAAAGTCTATTACAAGTTCGCAAAACCAAATGTGGTGGCCGTATTTGTTCAACAGCTGAACCACTTGGGAACAGTAGTCAATGATGTTGTTTCGCCCATGTATGTACCTTAACATAAAGCTGACCTTTCTAAATGGGAATGGATTTCTGTGGGCGTCATGCGTTGGCATGAAGTGTTCCATAAAATCCCAGACCTTTTCTTGTTGGTAAAATTTGAAGTTACTCCAGTGTCCCCAACTGAAAAAACATTGTTGTTTGTGGTATGATCTATTGATTTTGTCTTCATCATCTTTGTCAAGGCCCGATTCAACCCTGGCCTTGTTCACTGAATGTTGTGTGTCGTAGCTGTAGAGGTCCTGGTAAAACTTGTCCACTGCTAAGCACCACTCCCGACATACTAGTCGCAGTTTCAAAATAACTGAAATTACTCGCTTTGGTTGCTTAACCCGAACGTCGTTCAAGTCCAAGTCTTCTAGTTTCAAGTCGCAGTAAACTGGGTCCGCGTCATGCTCGTATTGAACGCCAAGAATCTTCCAAACGGAAGAAAAGAGAAATGTCGTCCGTTCTGGGTAGAGAAGTCGCCGGAAGAAGGATGCGGCATTGTTGACAGACTCCAGATCCGGAGGATTCACACTTGCCAAAATCTCCGACCAAATCTAACCCATAAGAATTTAATTGATGAAACATTGGCAATTGGCGCCTAAAAGCAGACAGTGGTGTTATTTTGAAGCTGTGGTTACCTCTTCCGGAAAAACACTGAGAAGTTTTCTCTCATCGTCGATGTCGATACTGACAGAATGTTTCTCATCTTTCCTTTGACTTGACAAGGTGTCAGTGGAAAAACCTAGGTTTTTAAAGCTACTTGATGTGCCTGGAGTTTCCATCTTGTGCAAGTCCCCTTTTGTAATTTGTATTCACAACTACCTGTAAGAAACATGCCAAAAAACGGTGAAAATATTTAAAATGAGTATCACACTTACACTGTCAGCAGTTTGCAGGGGGTAAGCGAAATGTAATTTTGTTTTTAGCAGCTTATCTGTCTGTTTTGTAGGCACACAAAATAATCCCTGGCTGGGTTTATGAGCTACAACTGCACAATGGGTTTGGAATGATTCCTAGTAAACTATTATGATGGAAATTAGCTGTTACCGAATAATTCGGCAGATGATAACTCACAAACCTTATCAGCCTCGGTTATCTTCATTGGATGTGAGATTGTTCAGCACAAAAAGTTCAAAAATCCTTTGCAGTTACTATATTCAAGTCCAGGTCAGTTACGCACACATTAAAAAAACCTACAAAACTGCAGTTTGCCATTAGCAAAACTGTCGGGCAAACATCGGTTGCGAATACTCAATGCAACGGTAGATAATACGAGGAGTGGCTGTACGTAGAGAAAATGTACACCCTCCGTAGTTCTTTGCTATGATATAATGCTAAAGGAAAACTACTAATTTAGATAATACATGCGATTACAATGCCATCCAACCACTTAACACTAGACAGTAACAGCTAAATATAGCCACAGCCAGTGTTATGACCTATACTATGTGAATGATGGTTTTTCCCCCTCTGGAACGTAAAAAATGAATGTGAAAAATAGCCCACAGAACGAAATAGAGGAGTACATCTTACGATTAGATACGTTGCAAATGATATGATCAATCAAACACTCACCTTGCCTATGATTTTATCCTTTTTTAGATAAGTAATATTTATTTATTTGACTTTCCGTCCACCTGTGACTAATACAGCAAAGCATTCGGTCGTTGTTCGACTGGAATCTAACGGTCATTTATCATTTTTATCACTTTAGCGTGGATCAGTTTTAAAGCAAACACCCCATGCGTTATTTTGTTTCAGATTATACATATGATACCACTTTCGCTACTTAAGGTTGACATTGTGAAACAGTCGTGTTGTATTTCATGAGATGTTGGGGGAGACCGACCGTTACTTATATACTGATATGTAATTTAAAATACGAGACAGGACAGAGGTTTCAATTTCAACCTATAAATAGTTTACGATTATTGACGCAAAATATTATATAGTGGAATTCATGGATAGCGTCATTATCAGATAGCGTATGCTACGCAATGCTCAATAGTACGGCTTTTATCACTACATAAAAACGTGAGTGTTATTGTTGTTCTACACAAAATAAATGTTTTTTTGCATAATAATTGGACATGATGATGAAAAATGAAAAAGCATGATAAAAAAATGTTTTAGTTTTGACCATATATAACAAGCTTGCATAACCTCCGCTTTGCGGGGTTTATTTATATTTTGATCATCTCAACGTTTCAACCAATAAGATGGACTTCATTAGGAGCATTTAGGTAACATGAAAATTTTACAATTAGAGTTTTGGAGTAAAACCTTACAAAATTGAAAAAGAATTTAATAGTAGTTTTGGGGCAACCAGGACACGCCTTTCTCATGGAAAGACTTAACATGACAATGATGTTTTCAACTACTATTTATGTACTTATGTAATCTAAAGGGTACATTTGTATAGAAGAAAGAAGATTAGGTAATCGTTGTTCAGAGTCCAAGTTAAGTATACCAGGTCAAACGCCCATTTTTCGAATTCAAAAAACACATATTTGTGTAAATAAAATTGGGGTGTAATCCATGGACATAATATATTGTTAGGACACATTTTTATTTATTTTCGATACTCAATTAACTCAATTCAAATGTATACAGAGACAGAAGCAAACAGTAAACTCAAGTGACGGTAAATTACACTACAATAATACAAGAAACCACAAGTTATTTTTTTAGTGTAAAGTGTAAAACATGTTCCTTAATAAGGTAATCTAATCTATACGTAAATATTATTATTATTATGTACGGTTTTATTCAAGTCAAAAATCATGTTACACAAAGTTACGCGTCAACCTCTTGCTAGGCAAGTTCTTCGGTTGCGGACCACTCAACAAAAGTTAGTTACAGCAATTAGTCACATTTAAATTAATTTTATGCAATGAAAATCTCCTTTTTTCCTGATATTACTTTCCCTGATTTTGTTTATTATTCTTTAATTCTGACAATAAGCAAGATTTTAGATGTCTCATGAAACTAGTTATAGATTTTTGTCTTTTCACCGGATTTGGTAACTTATTCCAAATGACAACCATTCTGTGCAAAAACAGTTTCCTCCCCATTTCACCTCTAGGTTTATACAAAAGTCTATACTCATCCCTGCGCTCTAAGGTAGATTTCTTAAAGTACCCTTTAAAATAGTCCACATCATTAGTCAAGTTGTATAGTTATCTAATATTATTAGAGTTATCTTAAACATTGTACATAACGACGAATATAAACAGTACTCAGTCGGTAACATCCATTCCAATTCTTCATACATTTTTGTTAACACCGGATCTTATTTCATAACATTAAACACTAACTTTTCTACTGCTGTTACCACCTTATTCATGAGTGCCAAATTTTTGTTTGACGCTACCCCGTAGACTTGACTCATGTAATTGACACCTATTATATATATTACTTATATATTATTTATATTACATATTATAGTATTTAATCGCCTAATTGGCATCTAGCAAAGAGAATTACCGAAAAAAAAGTTTTTAAAGTTTTATAAGCATTATATGACCCAAAAATGTAAATATTACCTACTTGGCTGAGTTTTAACCGATGTAGATTGGACTTGGACTGTAGAGTACGCATGAAACAAAATTTTATTTCCATCTAAATTTACAATATAAATTAGTAGTAACAAGGCATAACTGACAACTTTTAGTACAACTCACGGTCTTACATGGATAAAAGTCATAGTACGAAACCTGAACTGCGATTTAACGCTTGGTAGAGGTATTATGTGCTACAAATAAACCAAAATATTTAAGTATTTGTAGAATTAGAACAAAAGTGGCAATACTACTACGTTTTTAGAGCAATTCTAGTGAAATGTACATGTTTGTCCATGTCGTACTCTTCGCTTCACCTAATTTGCGAGAAAATAGATTAAAGTCGTAAGAGATATGGACGAGAATCTGTCATTATATATACATATATACCTTGTAATTGCAGTGCCGCACCAATTATCTCTAACTGTTAAAACATGTTTTCAATATATTCTGTAAACTAAAACTGGTTTCTCTCACTGATGGAAAACGAACCTGTTTGATTCAGTAAGAACTAGTAGCTTTTCAACAATAAATATTGCTTCCGAAATATTCACTTCGTTTACACCATTTTTGCCCAATTTCTGGCCAAAATCATGAATTTAACCCTGTTAAAAACCAAGATTTTCATACATAAGAAAAGAAGTTTAATTCCTTAGACGGATTTTTAGGCACTGAACTACATGTTCTACAAAAACTATATCGTTCGTTATACTAAATTCGATGCTTCTTAAGGCATCCCTTCTTCGATCCCTTGAGATCCGCCTGATAGGGAACAGAAAGTGACCTTATGCAGCTATTCCTACATTTTAATAATGCTATCTTCGTCAGTCCTTTTATGAAAGACTACCGAGTTAAATACTTATGGTCGGCGATTTAAGTATACTATTTCAGATAATCACATGATGATGGCATATGAAGTATGAAAATGTTTGAAATACATAGATGGACTTGAATCAATTTTTATTTAAACCACTTGGGCCTGGCACCGGAACCTTAGTGATCAAGTCTACTAACTTCATTATTCGGTTTTGTATTTCTTCACTCAACCCATTGTATGTAATTTTTGTACTAGGGAGCATTTGGAAGAGAAAAAAAGTACTAGTAATATCCTTTTGTTCAGGCGGAATTCTAATGTTCAAGATGCCATTAAAATCGGGTTCTGGGCAGTTGAGTTCCCTTCCAGCAGTCAAAATTTCGAAGCACCATAGGTCCACGAAATATTCTGCGAAGGACAAGTGAATGAAGCGAGGTGGATCCACATTATTTAGTAAGCCTTGCCCTGGAGTCAACAGGGTTTTGACATTAAAGTCAATACCTTTAAAATTTAACTGTTTCAAGGCAAGGTTTATATGGGCTTCCTTATACTGTTTTTTAATATCTGCCCGCCAATCTGAATCCTCCGGAATGTCTATCTTATCGCGAGCGTACACATCGAAATTAAGTTTAACAAACCTTTTATAAACTTGAGCCAACGTTAAATCATACTTTGAACTTTTGAAATCTTCTGCGTGAAGCATTGATATCATTTCGATAAATAATGGTGTAAATTGAAACTTTTTTTTGAACAAAAGATTTTTACCCTCTCTATAATGGTTTAGAACATTCATTGCATCCGTAACCGTTCCGCTTTTTCCGAGTTCTTCCCATTTTGAAACCATGATGTCATGATTATCTGACCATGTTAAGTGCATAAGCTCATTCGTAATGCACAAGTCGGATACTTCAGCCGAGTAATATGTCCTGCATGTAGCAATCACCTTCAATTTCTCGACAGTGACACAAATTCGTAATACTTTCATCATGATATTCTTGTACTTTTCGGCCACCTCATCGATGGCATCAAGTAGCAAAATGAACGATGCTGGGAAGTCTCGGTTTTCAAAAATATGTCGCGCTAAACTCTTTTCGAACTTGTTTGTCGAAATGATACTGGCAACTGCGTGTATAATATGTTTTTCAAAATCCTTATCTGACCGAACTGGTTTAAAATAACAGATGAAATCATTCGCAGTTGTGTAAACTGGAATTAAACTTTCATTGGTCTGATTCTCATTAGTAGCTCTCGCTATTTTGGTTAATTTAGCATTTTGGGCCAATTCCGAAAACTTTTTATAAAATTTTTTTAATAGGGTCGTTTTGCCGTTTCCCGCTACTCCACTTATGATTCGCACGCGGTTCGAATTCATTGCAAAAAGGTAGTCATAATCACGACAGAGCTCTCGCAATATCTTGTTTCCGTTCAGTCGGTCGTAATACAACAGTTTGACATGATTGACATTTGAATCCTTTGGAATACATGTCTGAATAAATTCCAACGCCTCACTGTAAGATGGGACCTGTTTAACTGTCCAGAATCTAGTTGTCATAATAGTCACTGGTTTGCTTGGACCAGTCAATTCTTCCCAATCTGGCATGCTCCAGCATTTGACTTCTTCCTCCACTGTAAACAAATCAAAGAAACCAGTCAAGCAAGCCGTCTCATGCCGGTTACAATCTAGAAGCGTCATTTATCTATTAAGAAATCCTTGAACGCCTAATATTCTTCACGTGAACATCCATCCAACCTACAGCCTACTACTTTCTTGAGTGATGTTTAGTTCACTATGACTTCGCTAAAAAGAACTGAAGAACCCCCATACAATTAAGTCACAGCCATCGGCTGCTTCACCCCATAGCCACAGAGCTGAGAAGCAACCTTCCGCTGCCCCACCCGGTACCCCCAGGCCGGACAAAGGAGCATATCTTTTCGTCACCTCGATACTCGCACAAAAATTGTTAGAATTTATGCAAATCTACATCGTGAATACGATAGTGTATTTGGTTTTCCCAGTTAGGGCCTTGAAAAGCTCATTTCATGACCCTTCCAATAGCACATTTGCAATCGAAATATCAAATATATGCATAATAAATTAAAAATTACAACGGAATGTGATACATAATTATTACTTTGTCATCCGTAACAAGTCACTGATATTTCCTGATACGATATTATATCTGCTCGTGCTCGTTGCATCAATTTTAAAACTAATTGTATAGTCCCGATTCATCTCCTGCTTGGCCCCTATAAGTACCTTAGGATATCGGGAAGCCACGTAATGAGTTGAGTATTATTTAAAACCTTCTTCAGCAAAATTTTTTCTGTTAATTTAGTACTTGAAGGATCAGTGGGTGACCCACATATTGACCAGTATGCGATTATTGTAAAACTACTTATGTTATAAGCTGTTTATGGTGTTTATACTTTTCTGATGCAGAAAACGTTCCAAAAGGGGACCCTTCAAGGGCCCATTTGGGAACACCAAGTACATGATCATGTTTTTCAGGCCCAAATGCCTACTCTCCAATCGTTTTTTTGGGAGATTATCGAGGTGACTAAAAGAATGGCCCCGTTGTGAGCCGCAGCCTTTGGCGGCTCCACCCGCTAACAAGACGGGCAGTTCAATTAGGAAGCTTGTCGTCCTGTGCCCCTAGCTTACCACCAAAACTTACTACGGACGCACGGACAACCATAATAAATAAATATACGTGCATACATAGATACCCATGATTATTGCAAACTGTCCATTAACTTGTGTTTATCTGAAAGATTTATCAGTCTAGTTTAACCTAAACATGTGTATAAAGATTACTTTACTAACCTTTCTCCTTAGGCACAATTTCGTTACAAACCCTTCTCAAAATGTTTTTAATGTCGTCTGTGTCATCGTAGGTTTCCACTGGTTGGCTGTCAGTCCAGAAAGCTCTCACGTTTACAATTAGATAACGACAGTTCTCCTCCACTCCGGTAAACTCTCCTACTTGCAACCACCTTCTGTAAATTCCGCCCATTGTTTTTTCAGAAGTCAACATTCTTTTAAAAAACGTAATCGGCTTGTCTATATCTTCTAAAACTCTGTTTAACTTCGGCTGCTGCAGCAAATTCATGGTCTTATCGTCCAGTTGGTGGAAACGAAATTCTCTGCTTTGGCTATTGCTTCTAAGCATGAATTTGTAATCTTGTTTCACACTTTTCCGTCTTGAATTGCTGACGTCTTCCCATGACACAGGGTTCGGCCGATAATATCTCCTCAATTTACGACACGAAGGAATTAGTCGAATAATTCGTTTGTGTTTTGCCTTTTCCGGTACATCCGTTGGGAGAAGTCCAACAACAATGGTAAATGGGCAGTCAGGCATCCTTTTCAAACTATAATATAGTGTTTGGTTTTGATATGTCGTAATTTGAAATCTAGGCTCTGTTTCATCGGAAAAATTAGCTATCATTCCATTGTGTTGTGCGTATAGTTTAGGGTCAATTTCGATCTCCTCCAATACGCATGTTGTTCCGTTGTATGTGAAATCGCGACGTGTCATATTTCCTAAAATTAAAAAATTATATTTAGCCAACACATTTCGTCTCTAAGATATTTTTTTCTCATAAACTGTGAGTTTAAAACCATCTTTTATTTAAAATGACATTTCCGCAGATTTAAAAAAATCTTAATATTACATCTTCTAAACACGAACGAAAAGTATCAAGTGTCAGGACATATCCAATCCATCATATTCCGATCAGCTATATTTGTGTAAGTATTTGGAAACAGACCATTTTTGTGGCTGCACGTTGCCGTTCAAGAGATGTTATTATTATTGATGCTAACTAGATTCTGTGTCACCTGAGTTAGAACAGTTATAGAACTTGCAAAAAGTTTTAGCTTAATCGGTTGAGCTATGCCAATAACCATTTGACCTTCTTTGATTTCACCACAGGCCCTAAAGGAGCAGATTTTGAACCTGAAGGGTTGAGTGTTTTATAAACCTTCTGTAGGTCTGCCATTCGAATTCTACCAAAAATGAGCCGCTGTTGGGAATGAAACTGTTTGGGTACCTCTAGGAGCCTTGGAACAGCTCAAATTACAAGCAAAAAATTTATTTTATAACATGCCTTATACGTGTATTAATGCGCATACAAAATTTCAGCTCCATCAAATAAAATTGACCTACTTGCGCCCCCTCACGCGCCCCAGGGGTTGGAATTCGGACCTGCTAGTTTGGGATTTAATATACCTTGTATATATGGGTGCACCATCCAACCAATAATTGAAATGCTTGGCGGAAAAACAATTTGAGTTAGTTGTTTTTGAAACTTTTGTATGCAAAAATCAATGTTTTTTCCAAAAGCATCATGGTAACGCTCTTGGGTCAAATTGTTTTTCCGCCAAGGTTCTCAAGTAATCCATGTATTTGAAGAAAAAATTTTGTGCACATGCAGGAACCTTGGGAGGCTTATCCGCCAGGCTCCAGAATCTTACGTTAGGTGTTTGTTAAATTTCAGCTCAATCAGCTGCAGCGTCTGTGTGGTAGTCCGCGAACGGCGCTACGGATTAACGGAGAAACGGCGATACAGGGCACACATTACCTGCCAATATCCCCTGGTAATCTTACAATGCATATGCTTCGCATTGCTTAGTAATTGGTCAACGATATTCGAGCTTTACTCTTCTTACGTGGGTTCTTGAAGTTTACAGTGAACTTCCAAGGGTTAGACCAACCTGTTGTGTAATGAACAAAAACAAAAAAGCTACCAATGTCCATTTTTGATACGTATAATTACCTTTATCGAGTGCTTCTTGGAAAGAACGGGTGATCTTGTCCACAAACTGGTCAGCAATTGGTAGTTTTCCTTTCCACTTAAAGAACTTTTGTTTATCTTCTTGAGCCGCCCACATGCCTGGCAGAAGAGATGGGAATGTTTGAAGCCAAAATTGAATATAACTGGTTTTGTCATCGTATCCATTTGGGAAAAGTTGTGTTTGGAATAGAGATTGTGACATTCTTTCGTCCGCATGTTGGTTAACGTCCCGTATTAACTTCACTAAATCCATTGTCTTGTTTTTGTAATAATTGTCGGGGAAGTTGGGAGGATTGTATAGTTGTTTATGAAGCATCTCATTTTTCGACTCATTCATAATAGATTTCCAGTCCTGCACAATAGGATTTGTCATCGCGAAATCCATTATCCGTCTTCCAAAATCTGTCAATCTGGGCTGTAAAAAGTAGCGAACGCCAAAGATAAAACAGGTTACTTTTATTTCATTAAAAGTAATTCACCGTTGAATAAACGCCTAACTAGTGGATTCGTTGGACCCTTTGGTTTTTTTAATTCTACACCTTGGATTAAATTAGGGAAAAGACGTGACATGCTAAGTTGTCTCTGACAAATTAATACATAGTACGTAAATGTTACCTGCCAATCGATCTATGATATGGACGAACCTGAACCTAAATATTGGTAACCAATAATTTGTGTTCCAATGTTATCCCCATAAGCAAATTTTGTCAAAATACCACACCGTCAACACCTAGACAATTTTGAGCTCAAGCTACAAATGTCCTGAAACAATGTACAAAGAGGGTTCCCCAATAAGTACGAAATAGGGTATGGGTTCCTTTGCTTATTGGGAGAATGCCGGAGGATTTTTAAGTGTGCTTATCTCAGAAGGTAATTCAAAAATCTTAACTATGGTCAAGAAGAACAACGTTCCGTACTGAGAAAAAGTGCTTATAATTTGGCATTCAATGGGGTACGAAATACGAAATATGCAGTTTGGAACATCGAGTACTTTTCCTGATTGAATTAAGGTAGCAGACGTACTCATAATCCGTACAAATAACCATTTAAGAATCAAAATTTTTTTAAATAGTGAGAATGGTAGAAACAAATACATTATGAACAACCTTCAAGGATAAATATGTACCTTGAAGCGTTTCTTGTATGTCTGGACCATCGCGTCCTTCTGACCCTTTTCGACCTTCTCGTAGCTCTTATTTGAAGTAGAAGTTATGTACTCCAGAATCTTGTCTGCGGACCAGAAATACGGTGTTTCGAGTACGTCTGTCAACCCTGTAATTTTAAATGTTTTCGTCATGGTAGGAAGTAGGAACTTCTGTAGCTCAAGTGTTTAATTCAAATATTACATTGCTTTTTCTTGACGTACCTGCCATTTCCAATCAAATAACATGACCGTGAGGGCCACAAATGTTTGTTTTGATCCAGAACTGCTCAAGATAGATTCAGAAACTTTTCAAGATGCGTTCAGAACTTCTTCAATACTATGAATGGTCCAACACTGAAAAAAAAAACAGGCAAATAAGTTTGATCCGCTTTCAATATATAAATGACTTCAATCTAAACCGACACAATAACATGAGCCAGGGAAGAAATAACAATATAATCATTGTACGTAATGGTAACATGCATTACAACAGAATAGTAACATTTCAGCGACAACAAAAACATAATATGAAAAAGGAATGCTTGTTTAATGATTACAAAATTGAAAGCATGAAATCTCTGAGTCGGTAGTCTTGTAAGCCATAAAATTAGACATGTCATCAAATTCACTGCAAAATGAATGCAAAAAACCGAGGACGCCTATCAATAATCAAGAAATTTAAAAAAATTCAGCATTCTGCATTGTTAACCTTCTTAGAATTTAGAAAAAAACAGCGTAATCCGTACAAATAACCATTTAAGAATCAACATTTTTTAAGTAGTGAGAATGGTAGAAACAAATACATTATTATGAACAACCTTCAAGGACCAACAAAACTGTGAAAAAGCTCACACAATAACAATCAATCAATCACTTTTAGGTCAACACACTAAACGAAAACTAGGACTCTTATTAATTGATTGGTTCAAAGATTTATTGACAAATTTTTCAGAAACATGCTGACAGGCAAATTGTTTTCATGAAACAGTCATAACGAGTTAGTTTCCCGTCCGGTCATAGACCACAGAATGTACAACTAAACCAAAGGAGGCTTTCACAAAATATGATCTGTGCTGCAACATGAAGCAGGTTATTTCTTCTTGCTTAAAAATCGGCTACCATTCTTAAAAACTACCATGGTGGAATATTTTTGCACGGTGACATAAGGATCATCCTTAGTAAACTGGCTTTTCTGCAGAACTGTGCATCGATAGCACATTATAGAAAACAACAATAGATTACTGACTTATAGCCATATAGTAATGCAATACGTGAATTACATTTTAGGCCGCGAATTTCTTAACTTTTCTAAATTAACCAGCGGGTGGCACTAATTGTTCTAAAAAGTCAAACAACATACCTATTTACATAAATCCTTATTTGTTAGCTAAGTATACCCTTAGATATCGGAAAACACAATAGTTTAATCAATGGTCAAAACGGTAAGACCTTTCCAAGCTGTATTAACAACTTGAAATTCTATAATACAGTTATAAAGTATACAGAAATAACCCAGTTGTCGATTACATTTAACAGCGTAGGGTTTGTTTTCAACGCAAAGTGCGATCTTTTCAACGCAGACCGCGTATCTAAATTACCCTTCCTCTTGACCGAGTCAATAAATAAACCGCAAATCGAATATAGAAAAGTAGCGGAAGCAGTAGCATTGAGTAACAACCTCAGCTTACATGGCGAAAAAACGTTTTCGTCAATTATAATGCAATACTGCTGCTGCTGCATAAACTAGTTCGTAGCCACGCAAGGTTTTTACAATGCATTCTTATGAGTCCGGTGGCTGCACCTAATTCACAAGTGAAAAGCCCCATGCTTTGTAATAGCCCAGATGGCGTGACGGTCAGCGTGGCTCACATAAAGTTTAAACAATTTTAAGAGTGGTTAAATTTAATTGCTTCGTTAACTAGCTAACATGACGAAATACAATACTGGTGCTTGAAGCAAAAATCGTCAGCTTAAAACGCTCTATCGAAATAGTTAATCAAAATTTTTGGTAATTTAAAATGCATCATAGTTAACTTTAATTGACCAACTAACTATCGTAATAGTTAACCGATTGCTCTGAAATTTTTACACCACTATCGCATTGGCCTATAGAAATATCGTATTAAATTATATTGAAATCGGTTAAGTAGTTTTGGAGAAAGAAAGCGTGACAGACGGTCAGTCAGACGGTCGGACGGACGGACGGACAGATTGGCATCCACATAAAGTAGCTTCCGCTACTTAATAAGTACAACATTTAACGCTGACCGCATATGTGTACATTGATTCAATTGGGTTGTTTCAAACTACAACTACAACTTCAAAGCCAAAATAGCATATTTCCCTTTCCAAACATGATTATACGGTTCTTCGTATGATAATTATGCTATGCCAGGACTTGTCACTACGCCAATTTGGTCATACGTTAAAACTACAACGCATCTTGAATTTAAGGTTTAAAAAAATTCCCAATCACTGGAATTAGCTGTTTAGTACTAATTACAGACGGACGTCAATATGAAACCTCGTAGTCAAAGTACAGGGCTATTATTGAAAATACGTAAATTAAAAATCCCCTTAAACGCTTTAAAATTTGACCGTCATCGAAAAATGCAGCCATTAAAACTTAGCGTTACAGAAACATGCGGTCATAACAATTGGCCGTTAAAGAAGAGAAGAGAGCTACCGCACAATTCGAGACTTACAAAAAAGGTTTAAAATTTAACAGTCACACTAAAGACATCCCGCACTGCTTAGCAGTTACGAAATATGCAATACAACAAAAAGCAAACGATATTAGTGTTAACGTCACTATTTGTTTTATACTTGAAGTCAAATACAATCCTGTCAGCTGCCCCAAATAATGTACCATTGCTTATCAGCGACTCAATGATTATCCTGTATCTTTTCAAATTCATTGCCCATTCATTCTCATGAGGTGACATACGAAATATTACCGTTGATATAAACTTCGTGTGTTTGGTTTTCACACTGTTTATTCAATACCAATCGATAAAACCATGAATAAGTTAACCAAATCAATTGATCACGGAATGATACAATCAATATATAAATATATATATTATATAATATCAATATATATAAAACTTGGCTGTTACCGAAAAGGGTTGGTATAAAATATACCCGTCTGTAAAGGGTTGTAATCAAGTTTGGCCGTTACAGATGTGCGCTGTTTTGTATAAAAATAAACTATAACAGAAAAGGGCTTGCAGAAAATTTGGCCCTAATAGTAAAATCATGCAGCAGAAGCTCATAAGCTATAAACGCGGAGCTGAAAGCTCTAAAGAAAGATAAAAGCTCAAAGAAAGTAAATCGTGACCAAAATAGGTATATTTTATGAAAACCTCCTATTCATAGCTGTCGAATGACGTTTGAACATGACTACTAGTTTCAGCGAAATTTTATAAATTGATATTCTGTTAAACTGATACAAACTACCTGTATGATGCATTAACTATGCTGATTGCGAGCAATGAAGTCATATTATTATTATATTATTATTGGACACCGTACCCGTATGTGGACTGAAATGATACCCTATACTCGATATCAAAAAGAAAACGAAAAAACTTGACACTTCCCGAAATTCTTGGCGACCGATTGGACGCAAAATCAATACGAATCTTTCTAAAAGTCTCAAGTTCGTACTAAAAGTTGACCGTTGCATGAAAATGTTCACAATAAAGCTTTACCTTGCAATAGAAGTTAACCCACCGCAGACACATCAAATTTGGAACAAAACTCGAAAAATACGGTATAAACACATTTTTCAACCAAGCATCAGCAATTCTGTTCAGGCAATTCAGGTAATTATATACCACTAAATACTTAAGGTAAAGTAAAATTGATAAATATGGAGAACTCACGTTTGACAAAAATATATTTCCTGACTCGATAAAAAAAGTTGCACCAGTTACAAACACAATTAGCTGGAGTTGTTTTTACAGATCCACGACTACTTGGTGGCACTAGCCAAAGACAACACTGACATAAAACATATCCCGAAAGGAAATCCTTTTCCGTGAGAGTTCGCGAGAAAATTAGGAATGAAACCAAAAACCTCTGTCCGTTGCCTTGTAAACTGCACGGTTGCGGAGAATGAAATTTGTTTTATCTTATCACTTCTGTTTGCCTTACATGCTTGCAATGTGCAGTTTTCGTTAGGCCGCGACGTCAGATTCCTGCTAGTGGCTGTTGACAAATATCTAAGAAATTCTATCGGTACTATACTCAACTACTTCACCAAATGGTTTGTGAAACTGAAATTCAATGCATTTATTGCTTCATGACAATTTACTATGTGTTTACTTTCAGCAGAGTTTTATTGAGCCTGAGCATTTCGTCAATGATTGTAATGAAACCTGAAATGCTTGTCCGTTGCCTCATTAACCGCAAAATTGCTGGCCAGTTGCAGAGTGGTATATGTTTCTTATATCTTATCAATCAGCATGCAAGCACATCCTAAAATTTACTATCTATTACACGATGATGTAAACAGTATTTACCCTTTTCAACGACAACTCGTCCATCAAATAGTGTACTGGTTCGCAGAATATTTTGTAGCTGGAAAAAAACAACCAATCACGCAAGTGCTGTTCACAAGTCACTTCATAAAATTATAACTGTTATCCACTAACCAAACATGAAAAAGAGAAAGTGAACATCATTCAGTAAAGGAATCATTTCCATTTTATCGGTCTAATATTTGTTACGTTGAGAAGTTTAGTCTTCTGTTAAGTAACTGGCCACAGAATAATGTATACTTTGACCCAGTGGGTCATGCATAACATATGTCCAGAGCTCGCATGACACTCCTTTTTAAAGTATATAGGATATTTAGCTAAAATATTATAAATTTTTAAATTTGAGCTAATCTACGCACGTGGTGGTGCGCGGCGGTTTGCGATTCATTATTTCTTGACTAATTTACATTTCCCCTAATAGCTTTTTCCAATGACCAATTTCTCGTAAAGTAACTTTCCGATATGTTTTCCCCACTGTTGTTATTTCCGATGTATCACTTTTCCAATATTGAAGAAATAAGTCAGTCACCTTACTTCCAAAAGCTTTAAAAATACAGATTACCTGGGTACATGAACTATGTACTCACTCTATCAATGTTCGATAACTTAATGGATTTGTGTTTTGACTTACACTTTTTTGAGAGTGACAATTGGGTTTGAACAATGAAATGCATACGCTAATACATACATAATTATTACTTTTATGCCATTAATTTATTTACATATTGGAGAAAAGAAATATGGGAAATTTCTTTAGTGGAGCTGAAAATATTGGAATATTATTGCATGGGAAATTTCCGCATTGGAAGAAGCACAGATGGTATGGGAATCGACCGATATCGGAAACGACTTATATGAGAACGAGGCTAGCACCATTTCAATAGGTGACTACAAACTGCACAAAATCTCCTATTTTTCTTGACAACTACAGACATTGCTTGTTAACTTCTCTACGCCAGTAATTCGTTAGAGAATCGTAATTATTGTACCACATTTTGTACTACAATGAAGAAATAGTAAAATAGTATATGGAGCTCAATCAGAAATTGCTTCCGAACACTTAAGTTTCATTCAAACAAATGTCAAGTAAGCTATAAGCAGGTTGCATAAGGAACAAAGCACGTTGATCTGAACGGATTTAGATTCGCATACAAGAGATACATTATGTAAAACTAAAGAAGATAGTTTGAACTTAAGTTCTCAGCGTAAAATGATAGTCAATGAATAACCCAATTTTTCTCGGGCTTACACCGCACTTCACCACGTCGTTAGTGCCACATTCTGAAATCTGTTGAGTAAACTAATGTATGATAAATACAGTAATGTCACCTCAATACAATCACTAATGGTTTGAACCCGGAGCTCTTTCTCCTTTCCTAAACTCCTTTTGCCGTTAGTTTCGTACAAAGCTTTTACCATAAAATTGATTCATTGATTGATATTGAATTGATTCATAATGTGAATTAAAATCTCTCCATAACGCACAGCTTCAAAGCTGTCTTCCACTACTATAACAACGGTCATAAGTGTGTAACCAAATCAGTGAATGTTGCATGCATTCGTCAAACAAGCAACATTGTGTAAATCGTGGCCATTTAATATTGCTGAAAAGTTTATACCCAACATAAGGTCCAACTGATAACGCAAATGAAGTCAGTCCCCAGTTTCCCATTCCCCCCTGGAGACATCGATAAAAATGTACGTTTCATTCACCTGTGGACATAATGAGAGAAAAAAGGGCGCTAGGCTCGTTTCCATATACAACATTTCACATTTATGTCGTTTCCCATATACACGACTTCGCTATGTCAATTTTCCAATGTGGAAACCTCCCATATAGGAACATCCCCATATTTTCAGCTCTACTATTAAAATTTCCCATGTGTCATTTTTCCAATATGCAAATGAATTTCATTGTTCACAACCAGACGCACCAGAACGCATCAAATTCTTCAAATTAATCAGACAATTTTCTGACCAATAAACCGCTCAAGCACAATTCCCATAAGTAGCGAAAACTTAAAGCATAAAATCAATGGATTAATACGTTCATCACGAAAAGTTCTTATTACAAACGCGTAACCCAGTTAAAGCGTCAACACATAACGCAGTTAACGCATTCAAACGTAACGCAGTTAACGCGTTCAAACGTAACGCAGTTAACGCGTTCAAACGTAACGCAGTTAACGCGTTCAAACATAACGCAGTTAACGCGTTAGTTCATAACGACCATTATAATTAACTTTAATTACGCCGTTAACCCGTTAAATTGACGACAAAAGATATGGGTTCAACAAGCAAAAATGCCTAGCTTGAAAAGCTCTGTCGATATAGGATATAAAAAATTCCATCATTTAATGACCATAGTAGTTAACTTTAATTGTGATTAACTAATTAACGCTTCAAGCTATGGACTTGAAATTAACACCACTGCATTGTTGAGACCCGAGGAACGCATGTGCAAAATATCAGCGAGATCCGCTCAAGCGTTCACGAGATATCGTGTTCACGGACGGACGGACAGACAGACAGACCACCACGACGATTTTATAAAGTAGCTTTTCGCTACTTAATAAATTAATTTTGAAACAGCGCATATGCACTAACAACCAATAAGATAAGATACACTTATAATATAATGTATTTTGAGTTGGAGTCAATGTTCGTGCTGCATTTATCCTGAACTTCGATTGTGTTTGCGTTTAAATACATTGGAAAAGACAAATATCGGAAATTTCAATAGTGGAAAATTATTAATCGGAAAATTCCGGTATGGGAAATTTCCGTCGGGGAAAGAGCACATACGGAAAATGCGAATATGGGAATTGACAAATAGTGGAGAAATCATATATTGCAGAATGCCGCTCACCGAAAAAAAGCATTATTGAAAACCACATCACTAGAAAACTTTGTTGATTCATTGCTCTGCAAATCATCTCATTTTTTTTAAATATTAATTTTCTTCTAACATAATTTTAGTGAATTTTCAATTGTTAACCACAAATAACTTGGCATGTTTTAGAAAATAAAATACATGAATGACAAAGTTGACACTAAACAAAGGCGAATGCTCAAGCATCAAGAGCTCATTTGATACGTCACGAAAATAGGCAACCATTTTCAACCTTTCTCAAGCACCCAGTCTGTTCCACCGCTTGAGTTGACGTGGGTTGCTATGAGACAGCCCCATGCCGTGCTTTGTATAAATTCATCGTGTATCCCCTGTTACACATGTTAGCCACACTGGACAAACAACTTTACCAAACCATTCATCTCTGTTTAAACCCATCTCGTTGCAAAAAAAGGAAGGATCACTGACAATACCATGATGAGGATCATCTTACTATGTAAAAACTAATCAGTTAGCCTTCAAATACCCAAAAAAAAACAAACCATCATCGGGTCTTTTGCATGGGCAATCCATTCTCTGCAGAAAAACAATTCCTAGTCAGTTTGAACTTTGCACAGTCATGTGTTAATAACTGACTACCACGTACAATATTTTGATAGGAATGTTCCTCAAGATAAAAGCCTATAATTTCTGAACTATCAAATTATATTGATGGCGTATGGAAAATCAGACTTTGCTTCACAGTCACAAGCCATGATTCCAAAAATGAATATATTTACGTCAAGTCACAGTGCTAAAGTTTTTTAGTAAGATGTTAAAGGTGCAATTGATATGAGTATTTAGGTGCTAAGAACGTTAACGCAGGCGTTGCAGTGAGTAATAAGACGCTGATGGATGACGCCAAAGCTACAGATGACAGTGAACAAAGCGTGGAATACAATACATTCCAATTGAGAATTTTGTTGGAGGGAAAGTGATACACAAACAAAGGTAAACCATACTTGAAAAACAACTTCTTATCAGATGAGGTGTGATTATCAAATTATAAATGACAGTTTAAAGCCCATTATCTTTGTATGTAACTGTGTAATTTTTGCGAATTTTGCAACTTGTCATGTCAGCCAAAAAATTAATTTTTATGTTAGAGCAGTTTGTGCAAAGCATCGTGACATGAAACGTTCACACGATATTTTATAACGCAAGGAATTAGTTCATTTCTGATACAGATTTTAAAACTAGTTTTAGAGGAAAATTCTCGAAGTTCTCACGAGGAATTAACTTGGGCAATTAGAACTGTGGCGTGGGTTTAAAAAAATAATGGTCTTAGGTCCGGATTAATGACATGAAAATATTTTCTCAGTATTTTCTACTTGAGCGTAAATAAACCAAAGATAATACTGAAAACGAAGAGACTAATTGGAATATCTTTGTTTTTATCTTTTAGCTTGTTGAACGTAATGGACGCCTCGACGCCTGTAATAATCGGAAATCCCAAAATTGGAATCATTGGAGCGGGGTAGGTCATCAATTGACAAAATATGAATACAAGAATGATTAATTGAAACGAATGGTGAGATTTATTAGCAATTTAATACAACGAGATTTTCGGGGCTTTGTGCTGCAGTCCAGCTTCAAAAGCAGCTCAACATCGACAACTACACAATTTTCGATGAGAATACCGATGTCGGAGGAACCTGGCTTGTGAACACTTATCCAGGTTGTGCTTGCGACGTGCCAAGTCATCTTTACAGCTACTCTTTCGAACCAAATCCAAGTAAAATAGCAACCATCACAGTATGTACTTAAAATATACAAAGAATTCATATAAATTTGTAACTTAATTTTGGCTAGACTGGAGTAAATCCTACGCCCCCAGCCGGAAACCCTGGAATATCTCCAGAAAGTTGCTAGAAAGTATGACGTCTATCCCAAAGTCAAGTTCCAGTACAAAGTTTACTCTGCGGAGTGGGACGAAACTATTCTCAAATGGAGGGTGAAAGTCGTCAACCTCCAAACTGACAAGGAGGAGGTTCACATTTTTTATATTGTGTAGGAAACTCTTTAAAAAAATTATGATATTTGCCATTTGTTTCTAATCGTGATGTTATTCTCCAAATTTCTTTGATTTTGACATCCAGATTCAGCGGAGTTGGAGGGCTCCGAGTTCCAAACTATCCTGACCAGTTTTCCCCCTTCTCCAAGCCAAAAATGCACTCTGCCGAGTGGAACTCTTCGATTGACCTGAAAGACAAAGTAGTCGCTGTAGTTGGAAGCGGAGCAAGCGCAGTACAAATCATACCGGAAATTGCTGACCAAGTGAAGCGTCTTATTGTCTACCAAAGACACCCGGCCTGGGTGGTACCTAAAATGCAAATGGAAATTCCAGCTTTAGTCAAGTGGGCGTTTTCATTTATTCCTGGCGTCCATTGGGCGTTTCGCAGCTCTATCTTTTTGTGGAGTGAAC
Organism: Salina celebensis; assembly: GCA_036561885.1. Classification (NCBI taxonomy): domain Eukaryota; kingdom Metazoa; phylum Arthropoda; class Collembola; order Entomobryomorpha; family Paronellidae; genus Salina; species Salina celebensis. The sequence continues at coordinate 24,441 of JAAXOA010000027.1, read as the reverse complement.
TCCACTTTTCAGCCTTTCAAGTTGGAACTTTGCTCTCCAGGCTTTGTAAGTGTTGGCTCATTCATAAATTACGTCACGTGAATTGATGGAGGGATTATTTGTGAATCATCCAAAGTTTGGAAGTGTGGGAGCGGGTCTCCATTAGACATCTGGCGAAATCTGTAATCCTTCCCTCCACTTGTCACCAGCATAGCCTCCACCGTCTGTAGGAGCCCCCACTCCGCCACCGCCTCCTCGTCTAAGCCCAGCGGCTTCGGCACCAGGCGCTTCGCCATGGAGTCTCACCTTTTGTACGGTGATCTTGTCTCGGTCGGTCCGTCTCTGCTGACTGGGCCCGCCCTGCCGTTAGATGTAAAACCACTCCCTTGACTCCATTTTTTGGACGTTTCACAAATATTCCATTCATCAATTCACTTGAAGTACTTTATGGATTCAGCTCGGCCCTGTTTTGCAAAAACAAAAAAGAAATCTTAAAATTTTAAATGATATTTTGTTTATCCAGCCGTGAAGCTTGGACGACATCACTTGAAAAAGCAGGTGCCCGAACCCGAGATCCGTGCCAGATTAATGCCGACCTACGAATTTGGGTGCAAACGGGTGACCCCTTCCAATGAATATTACCCGGCACTTAGCAAACCACATGTTAGCATTATCACGAGTCATATTAAGGAAGTAACCGACGACTCGATAATAACCGAGGATGGAACTGCTGAAAAACCGGATGTAGGTGGAGTAGCTGTATTTGAAACAGTTCTGAGTGCAAATATTGAGTTGTTTAATAATGTTATAACGTGCTGGAGCATTTTTAGGTCCTGATTCTTGCAACCGGCTTCAAAGTGCAAGATTTCTTTGCACCGTTGGAGATTAAGTGCAGGGGAGGGGAAGACTTGTTGCAAATTTGGCAGAAAACGGGACCCTGTGTCTTTGGAGGGGTCGCGTGTCACTTGATGCCAAATGAATTCTTCCTCTTAGGACCAAATACGGTATGGAATATTAACCGAATCATGGAATGGAATTGTTTAGGAGATTTATTTGTAAACTGTGATTTTGATTGACAGGGACTGGGTCACAACAGCGTTATCTTCTCCATTGAATGCCAAGTCAACTGGGCGATTGAGGTGATCAAGGAGATGATGCGAAGCAACTCCAAGACAGCTTGTGTGAAACAATCCTCAGAGGATGCCTACATGAATCAAATGCTCACCAAAATGAAATCGACTGTTTGGGGAACAGCCAACTGTGGATCTTGGTATGCAGACCATCGTGGCGTCATCACAGCGCTCTACCCAGAGAATTTAATATCGTATTACAATCAAATGAAAACTGTCAACTTCGACGACATTCAACTTGAATAAACTTTATTACAATGCACTTGGTATTTGATAGAAACTGAATAACTATAATTATTTATTATATACATAAATTTATCGCCACTATTTTAATCGAGTCGGCCTACACTTGATAGATCAGTGTGGGTTAAGAATTCGTATTTGAAGTGTGCATTCAACATTTCAACCAAAAAGGATTCTGGGCAATTGACAGAAACAATTCCGATACTGAAGACAGTAGCGAAAGTTTTTCACTATATGTTTTACGACTTCACTGCAAGAGTTTTCTTTTGGATTGCATCCCAATTCATAATTATGAAATCAGACCTAAGTTTACTTTACTTATTCCGGAAAAAGAGTACCCTAAATTACACAATAACACTAAAAACTACAGATAGGTTTCGAAATATTTATATTTCAAACACCGACACCACTCAAAATCTTTTCTTTCTTCCAAGGTTTGGTAAATATATGCTTAATACTTCACACTACTTAACCCTTCACTACTGATATTGTTTAAACTTTTGTAAGTAGTTCATTCACGCAACAAGTCAGTGAAAAATATCGTCGATTAAGATATTCGTATACAAAATAGGACTGAAAATGAGCTATGCACACCATGTGCACTTCCAGAACCATTGAATTTATTTTTTGAGACAACTGGCTTGGGCAGCTGATTTTGTACTGAACCGTGTTCCGTCCACCGAAATCTTCCCAAACCGGTGATTACTAGAAAATCATGATTTACGGGCTGTACAAGTAGATACGCATGTATGTTTTGGCAGATGTTGCATGGCTGGGGTGGTTGCCGACTAAGTTGGATAAAATCTGAACATTTTTCTACAAAAGATACACCAAAATCCTATTTTTGTTGTTGTTCAAACCTTGAAAAGCAGACAATAACATCCCAAAGTTTTACACACATACATAGTGATGAAAACATTTGCCAGTGTTGGGAAACTGACTGGTCGGTGAAGTTGAAAGAAACCTTAAAATTGTTCGATGGGAATAACTAAATATCGTATATATTTTGATTGTTGACAATATAAAAACTAATTAGTAAGAAATTAACAAGCTTCCTGAAATTCTATACTGACAAGGTGGCAAACGATTCCCGTATATCAACAGGCGAAAACAATAGGACACATATTTTTGACTTATTCAGTACGCTAGCTCTGTATATTTAAATTTGCAAATCAGTGGACAGCTTGTTTCGCCAATTATCTGAGCACTGCATCCCCGGGTTACTTAAAAAAGCGAAAAACTTTTCTTGATATAAACTGGTTTACCTCATTTCAGAAATGGAATCTCAAATGGAAGCTGGGGAATCATTTGCATTCTTAACATCGCACGGAAGTGACGACACTCTCGATATATTTTCATCTGATGAAGGACTGGATACTGATTGGCTGGAAGGACTGGTTACTGAAGAGATTTGCAAAGATGCAATCCGGCAGTACATGAGCACTTCACCCTGGTATCTATTGAAATTTACTCCTTTTTTAATGCGGGTCAAGTCGAATGGCTGTGATTCCAATTCTTGTTTTATAGGAACACTGATTACATTGAGTTCATGAAAGAGAAAGTTCGCATCTTCATTCATGAGCAAATCTGTCAAGAATCCGGCTGTAATGGTGTATGTGAAGCACCGCTTAGTGTGCCAGATTCTGCCTTGTAAGTTTTATCTGGCTTTGTGGAAGCTTTTTCATGGCACTTTGTAATTACTTTAACAAAATTGACAATACTATTTAATTTCAAATTGCAGTTTGGATATGCTTAAAAACACAGAGGTTGAATCTCAGCCCCCTGCCATCCCTTCTGACAACGCAGAGAAAGAGAATCTTAATGATACTCAATCAGACGATTCTTACGTGTTCCAAAGTCCCAATGATTCAGGCTATGTGAGTTGTACAAATGAATAGTAACTAGATTCTTATCGCGCTGTTCAAACATGTAATAATTCTGTCTATTAAATAGATTACTCCAGTAGCCAGCTCTTCAACTGCAATTGAAGCTGCAGAATGCGCCAAAACAAAAATACTCCAGGCGGTGGAACAACTTTTTGAAATGGTTGCTAATTCGTACAGAGAGCCTTCAACAGAGGATTTTGATCCATCAACGGCCCAAACAGCACAAGTACCAGACCAGGAAGCTGAGATGTTATTGGATGATTGGATCACCGACTCTACAGACGCTGAGAATATTCCTAACTTCAATATGGAACAGGTTGAAGCTATTGTAGCGGATGAGGTTGGAGAATACACGTCAGGTTTTGAATTGTAAGCTGAATTCATAGTACCTATATTCCTTTTAAAACCAAATATCAAAATTTATTATCGCCATTTTCAGCCTTCCAGATGTCACGAATTTAGTGGCAAGTAGAATTCGACGTTCAGTTGATGATAAAATATGCCATATAGTTAATTGCAAGGAAGCTTGCAACTTCACAAAGCATGTTCCAGAACATTTGCTTATACATGAATATTGTATGTAAACTAAACCCTTCATCAGGACGGAAAGCCAGAAAAAAGCGATTGCATTCAGTGTGGCAAAAGAAGCTGTGAATATAACTTTCACTGAGAAAGAAAAGTTGAATTGCTTTCAACGAAGACAAAAGCTCTGAGGAACAGACACGGTTACGAAGGCTTTCGACCCTATAATGAAAGAGCTTGTGTATTGTAAGTCTACTGATCTTAAGCTCCTACCGATATTATTAACCATTCGGTGTATAAGGTGTGTAATTTTGTGTTACAGCTTTCACCGCTTTTGTGATGAACAACCCAGGGAAAACTTAATATGAGTTTTTGGCGGCTCTTCACAAAAAATATTCAACTGTATGGCTTGATCCTGGTTTGCGGAAACACTAGCATACGGAAATTACGGCAGTATTCACGAAACATGCCCAGGCTATTCGCATTTCGCTATCGCAAGAAAATCACGAAAGGACATCAGATAACAGGAAACTCGTGGTGAAAGTACTGGCTAGATAACAAGAGACTCCATTTCTTAGCTTTCTCCAAGCTGTTGTTGTGTATTATTATTTATATTATGTATGCTCCTTTCATTTCATTGATATTTGCTTTCTGTATTTTGAACTATGGTAACGCCATTTTGCAAATTTTAAACATTTGATTCAAGATTATACTGATTAAGCTTCCTTATACTTGACTTCTATTAGATACAACCTATTTTACACGCACCAGCATAGTCTTCATAGAGACTCAAAAATATTTTAAATTAGCAAGCCTTGTGATTGATGTTGATATTGCTGAATTCAGTAGCATTATTATTAAAAATATTTCTCGCTCATTGTATATTGTACACATGTAGATCATTTATACGCGAAACTCATTCTTAGCACGTTATTTCAAAAATTATGTATTTCACCGAGTATTTATTGAAGGTCAAACGTGTGGACTACACTAGTGAATCATTTATTTTGAATTGAAACTTTCAATTGAAAGACTAAACAAAGACGTTAGATGTATTGAACAACGTCTAAAATTATTTGAACGGAAACATTAACTAATTTGTTATTCAGTTTTTTGTACATGCATTTAAACAATTTATTATTTGTGTTACTCAAATTGCAAAATAAGAATGAATTTCTAATGTGAATAAAGCGTAAAATAAACTTTAATGTAGTGGGTAAATTTTAATTTTAATCCAGTTTAATCTTTGGTAAACATTATATATTAAGTTTCATTTGCTACAAAATATTATAACAGAAAACTTCGACTGCTTAATGACAATTTGGCATACCTGGTAGAAACTTCTGAAGAGTTTGAAACAGCATATGGCCCGTCACCAATTTCGATTGGTAAAAGAATCATCGCAAGAGGCGTTGTAACGGGCCTGATAGCCTGATTTCAAAAATATTAAGGGGGTAAAATGGATTGGCATTAATACACGGAATAAACGTAAACTAAGAGTTATAGAGTCAAAGACATGTCAGATTTAACGTTCCTTTATTTCAGCATTAAATAGGCTTTCACGCAGTTTTGAATATCTTCAGGAAGCTGCTTAAATGGCTTCCGCTCCCATTGGTTTGGCTGTGACCAGGCAGAATCCGAACTGTATAGCGGTTGAAGCTCATGGCTTTGATCCTCCTGTCCATTATTACGAGTTTTTCTACCAAAAACCAAAATATCAAAGTTAAACTTTGCCGAAGACATTAACAACAGAGGCTGAGTGATTGCAGATACCTTCTCAACAATTGCGAGCAGACATTGCCAATCGGTCGATAGCATCTTTTCAAATAAATGATTACTGATTCGAAAATGTGAATCAATTCAAGTTCGGCCGCAATGTGGTTCACCAAACAGTGCTGTTGTAAATCCTTAAATAGGGAAAATATAATTTGCCAGACAGTTTTAGCACAGGTCATAATACAGGTTCATACCTGAATATCGTCGATAGTTAAAGCAACAAGAATGTTCTGTAGCAAGATCGTCACAGTTACCACAAAACCAACATAAACCACGGTGACGGGCAGGCTGTGGCCAGTAGGTAAGGTTTCCCCGTGAAACGTATCCTTATAGTCTAGCTCACCAGCAACCATTGAGATAAGTTTGATTGATCCAAAGTATTCGTCAAACTCTGTTCTGTACTGCAATAGTAATTAATTGTTTTACATCTACCTATGACAATGCCAATGAACCAGATAATTTTCTCTGGTAAAAGATTGACCTCAGCAATATTTGTTTTCCTTTAAGAGTACGACTGATTACCTCATGTAGAAGGAGGTTGAACACGCAGCAAAACGAAATAAGCAGTGGTGAATAGGCGCATATAAACCACACAAACCGCTTTACAGTCTGAAAAAAATAAAAGGGTACTAATAATGATTTTTCAAACACGTTTTTATACTGATTCCAATCCCGAGTCGTATACAGTCACAGGCTATAAAGATTTGAATGTGGGGCGTAATTGAAAGATATTGATTTGAACCATTGGAATGAGGCCCAATGATTTCGAACCATTACATTAAAATGAGCCGGATCACAGGTGTCAGCGCTTACGTTTCGCTTCGAATTGGAGTCAAACAACATACTTTTCTCTCATTAAGAGTTCTAGTACATAATCGTATTATGGGTAAAGGCTAGCGTCCTTTAGTCAGTAGCTTTAGCCTTATCCAAAAAATCTTTTCTCATTATTTTACATATGTTTTTCTCTGTACAATCCGAAAACGTGCTTACAAGGAAAACGCAAAGGTAACTAACCAACTATAAACCTCTGTAACACGAAACGTCTGAAAAAGCGAAAAACACAACACGACTGACAAATAATACTATGAAATCAATTGTTTTGGGCATTAGATTTGACAGGGTTTTGCTCTATCACAATTTGGTTAGAATTTGACCTACTGGTCAAGGTGCGGAGGGCCGGGCCCCACTTCTAGGGCTTGCCGCTTTAAAGTGCCCAACCACCGACGATCATGGTGGAGCGAAATTGAGTCTTAGAAATAATGCAAATCAGCTTTCTTTCTCGGTTTTTGGCCCAAAGAATGTTTTTCTTGATGGATATTGGATGAACCTGGCTTTTGATTGATCAAAACTCAACATCCTGCTATTTTGTTGTGTATTAAACTAAAACACCTGAATCCGGCAGCTTTCCCATGATTTCGCTAATCCCTAAATACTATTGTCCATAATTATTTGTAACATCAATGCTAAAAATATCAGAAAAGATGTCACCTTTCGTAGTAGGATATTGTATTTTCCGATAGTTTCAGTTTTCGTTAGTTGACCCTGGACCAAAAGACCTGCATCTATGATGCCCACCTGTTAAATAGAGCATCACATGAAGTCTAGAGTTGTATACTATTGAGTGTATCGTTCTTACTTACAACACAAAACCATAACGGAGCGTCTTTCCATACAGTAGATAGTATTAAGATGATGATCATACCCCACTGACCCCAGTTTTCGCATTGTTTGAAATAGTAAGTCCGACTTGGTGCAAATATTAGCTCTACAATTTCCTTACCGATGAAGCCTGGCAAGAAAATGCAATTTACAACAAAAAGTACAGTTTTTTCAGCGCTGAAAAGTGCAGTAGTGGCCACCAGCAAACTCTTTGTGGTAGTAGAATCCAAACTTAAGTTGCTTTTCAAGGCGTCAGACGCGTTTGGATTTTTCTGGCCATCGGATAATCCGAATTTTAGAGATGTTAAGTAAAGAGCAGCTAACAAATACCAAACCACCTGTTTCATGAAAGGAAAATAGCATGTAGAATCATTTCAAACCAAATTCATTTAATCTCTTTAACATGCATACGTGAATAATCACAGAGCCCCATTTCCACAACTTGAATTTTTGACTGTGCTCGTGTACAAAAAGTCGGGTCAGCGGGTGAGTGAGTACCTCGTTCCTTTTCCGGGACTCGAGCTGTAATATTTTAGAGAGGAGTTCGGTTGATGGAATTTCGTGCTTGTCCAGCCTTGTGGGCGTTCCTGATATAGGTCTGTAAGAATGTTCATGATAAGATGAATGATCATGAACTCTGGTTTTTACTAGTGTAAAAGATAGACTCACCTGTATCTGTACTTAATTTCCCAGAGTAGCTCATTTGAGTCATCAAAGCTATCTTTGATAAGCTCAAAGTTTCGCTGCATTTGATTCATCATCACTAAATGAAACTTTTTGTATATTCTCTCTAAGGGCAGCTTCCTTCGGGTTTTTCTAAATGAATATTAAAGTAGTACACATTAAAAATTCATACACGAGAATACACTTAATAATGCCAATCTTATATCCTTGAACTCATGTCAAACTTTAACTCATAGCCAACTTACGTGTGAGTAATGTCAGCGGCGTTTTCAAGTAGAATTTCGGTCATTTTCTGCCAATTCCTGTGAATTGCAATTTCAATGGCAGTTTTATTTTCATACTTACTTCCGACATTTGCCTTTTGGTTGACTAAGTCAAAATGAAATTGAGCGGCTCTTGGCTGGCATCTGATTCTTTTCAGAAGTCCCCCTCCAAACGTAAAAGCTAATCGTTCGTCACCTAAACAGAATTAAATGCATGAGCATCGTTTTGAAAGAACTTTTCACTGTTCTACAAAATCTAGTGGCAGTCGAACTGTGTTAAATTATTATGTATTTATCTTGGTATACCAATCTGCTAAGAGATATATATATATATAAAACTCACCATGCTCACAAATTAGCGGAACGAAGTATTTATGCGTTTTGCAAAACTGCAGTGTGTCGACGGACGGATCATCAAAGTAGTTGAAAAATTCCAACTCAGTCTTTGTTTTGAGGTCTCCAATCAGTTTTAATGTTAGGTCGCTTTCGGCGTTTTTCATCGGTTCTTCTGCGGGGCTCTCCAGGTCTATCATGATGAATGCAATGGTACAATCCTCGGCAAATGTGCGAGTAAGTAAAATAGACCAAACTACATGCACTGCGTGAACTCAACAAACCTGTGATTGGAAATGATATCACACTAAAAAATGCAGTGGTTCCGTTACTTTAAAAAATAGTTAACTTGAACTTGATGAAATAAAGCGGTTTTCTAGTCTATGATTTTAATAAAGTTGGGGTTATGAATAAACACGCTTTGTACAATACGCCCAGAATATACATGGAACTCATTTGTAAGTTTGGGATTGTCATCACACAATTGCCTGTAGGAATTGATGATGCGGTATTGGGTAGTCATAAAGGTGATGAGAAAGGAATTTTATGAGTAAGCTGAAACACAGATTTGTAAACCATGTTCTCAGTGAATACGCAGAACATGACAAACCAGTGAAAAAACCACAGTGCTTGTCGCAAACAAATGAAGTCATCGTTTAGATAATACAATTCAACAAGACGAATGAACTAGTTTTTGATACTGAGACTCATCCGAATGAAAAGTGGCAATTTGATGAATGGTATTGCAGGATTGAATAGAATGCGCGATATCAGTTTTGATAGTCAATAACATTCTATATTTGGGGACTATACCAATGACGCTTTGATCAGACCATCCATTTTGTTTACTTATTCTTTTTGTCCTGGATAATGAACAAAAATGGACAAAAGTGATCAAAATGGACAAATATGTCCTATTACAGCATGTGCACACTCAGATCCAAAAACGGACGCAGTGATGTTACAAGAACAAAACATGTAAGTACTTGAAATGTGGGTATATTTCGTCTCAGTACATAGTAAACTGACTTAAAAGACCTACTGAAACAATGTTTTTTTGTTTCTGTACGTTTTGGCATGAAATTGAAAACCACCATTTTTTACTTTGTCTAATTTTCTGGTGGACAAAATAAAAATATGCTGGACAAAAGTGGACAAAACCCTTGGACAAAAATAATTGTCCACTAAATATTTATGCTCTGGTTTTGATTTGTTGTGAATGGACCTCGGTACAGAATATCGTAGTTACCCTACCGTTTGCCTACGTTGGGTGTACGAAATCGCTCAACTAGGTTCAGTACGAATTGTAACATTAACATTTACAATTAGGATGTAGGTTTCTTAGCCTTGTCTCTGTGATGTAAAATCGGCGAAACCCGACAGTTGCTCCGGTTGAAATTGAGATATGATGAAATGTGCTAAATCCCCAGTAAAAATTATTATCGGAGGAATGCGGATTTAATATCATATTTGTGTTTATATGCAGGTAAATTGGTTGTTGATGATTTGAATATGTTAGTTTTCGTTTTGGCTAAGCAAAATTTAGGCCCTGTTTTGTACCTATTTGTTCGTTACATGTGTGTCATTACATAAATCATGTTATACAATAAAGCAAATTATCATGGCTGTTTACGGTCTTGATATTTTATTTCCATCAATACCAATGACGTCATAAATTAGAAAACTCCTACAATTAATCTAGTTTTGCGCAAAGAATACGTACGGGGACCGTTGAAATGTGTCCATCAGAGTCATCAGCTTCAACAGCACTGCCAATATTCACTCTCCACTTATTGTTATGTCGAGACAGAACGCCAACCTTATCAGAAGACGTTGCAGCAAGGAAAGCTTTCTGTTTTCCTACCTCCGTTTCAATGTCAAGCTGATTTCCTGGTAACATGCTTTCTTCCGAGATTGTGGCCCACTCAACGTCTCCAGTAATGATAACCAAGACCTACACCATATATATGAAGGTATGGGAATTAGTTCGCTCAAGTCTGTATCAGTTGTTCTGGAGAAAATATACTACTCTAAGTATAAATATAAGTATACCACTGCTTTTGAATTTGTCCTTCGGGAAATTTCCAGAGCTTTTGCTTCCGATTCCAACATAAAATGTCGTTGGTCTGGATTACTATCGATTTCCTCCCGAACAATAACTACTTGCCTTTCTGTACCTCGTTTATAATTTGTGTAGGTCATTTTGGCTCTTTGGAGGTGTTCATTGGTTATCGAGCACCACATAAGCCTTACATGTGAACCATCGCCCACATGCGCATCACTCTGTGTCATACCTTAGAATTTAGCCATAATGTTTAATATTATTATTTGATATTGATATTGAGAAAGAAAGATTTCGCTAGTCATTTAATACGAACGTCACTTGCGAGTATCACTTAGCGACGTCTTGTCTAACTCAGCGAATATTTTTTTCATTTGGACGATGGTATTTGGGTATTCCCACTGACCCCTTAGGAACTCAAGTCATAAAAATATTCACAAAATGTAATGTGTTTGCCGTTGTTTGTTGAGATTACAACGACTTACTACGACTGAAGGTCTGTAGACTACTGTAGACTGAGGTTAAGTAAGATTCAAAATAGTTGAAAAGCCAGCTTCTGTTCTATCTACATGCATGCTTAATTGATTGGTCGTTGTTTATATAAAACTTACAAAATGAATCAGTCGCCCGTTATGGCTCAATGTTTGTGCTGACTTTCTGAATTATATAAAATTGTGTGCCTGCATAATATATTAAATTGTTTGGAACTTACGCGCCATTTAGGATATTCTTTAAGAAATTGCAGGCGACTACCCTGAACTTGTCCTCGTGTCAAAATTGGCAGTGTGCCCGATTTATTTAATAACTCGCTAAGAACAATGTTAATCTGAATACTGGCTATACTGCATAAGCGAATATTCTTGGGTATTCAATGCTTCAACGAAAAAAACATCAAAAATTTGCAACAAACTCAAACTAACACAGTGCTTCCATAAGCAACAGGAGATTAAATGACATAAACTGTGAGGTAATCATTGAAAAACACATTGTCGATAAGAGGTTTGACCTGCTCCAATATGCATAGTGACATTGTTCAATGCGCCTTATCAGTTGGAAAAAGCTGCTGGTGTTGTATGAATGCCCAAATTTTGTATTGCTGAGGATTAAGTGAGCAAACTCATTTTTGAACTTGGATAGCGTTCAATACTTTTGCCCAGTTATTTTTGGAATTACAAAATGATTCACCTAAAGATGCCATATTATGCTTAATACCCAAATTATATCATCTGATGAGTCAACTAGTGCAGCTGCATGTTTATATACATACTTGACTTTGATGCGTTATAAACGGTAGCACAAAATTAAGTTCTGAAATGCAACGACCTAATGCCAATGTGCATAAAGCTTACTCAATAATTGTAAAATGCGAATAGTCGTCAACCCGAAAACCTGCCGAAAAGCTCATATATTTTTTTTATATCATTCACATTGATTTGTTTGCAGTAATGTAGCGCGATAAAACTACAGACAATAATATCTGAACTGAAACGCTTGCTTATGGACCTACGATTGCATTGCAATTAGAGGTTGATGAAATCATCAATTTAGTTCAGTTTCTTTTTTGAGATATTTTGTAGGCCTTCTTGATAATCGTGCCTAGCTAGTTTTTCCATCAAACCAGGATCCGATAGAAACGTAAAACTATTTGATTTTATGGCTGAAAGTTAAATATCATTTAAAGATTCTTCATGCAGTGCTACCATTAATAGATTACTGATTATTTGCAATGCTTGAATTATTTCTTACACAAGCAATTGTTCTAACTAAAAATTCTGCTCAAATCGATCGATCGATCAAATTGAATCCAACCTAGCCCATCTCAAATCGATTGCCTGGACGTATGAGAGAAATGCAAATAATAATTATAATAAACGTAGTTATTTTTTATTAGTATTTGGTATTCAAGCGGAATTTTTTATCAAAGCTAATATTAATTGTCTCGGGGACTTGGGCATAGGGTACCAATGACGCCGTGTCTTCGTCCTTTAAGTCTAATTCCTTAAGGACTATGTTTACTTTCTCCATCAGTTGTAGGAATGTCATCTCCTTGACTAAATTCATGGCAATAAAAACGAAGCAGTGTACCGCCCAGCTGCCAAATTGGGGGTCTCTGAAGGATTCGAAGCCTTCTGCTTGTGGCTTTATAACCAGCATATTCGAGGTTGTTGGGAAGTGGTTTTCAGAACTAGATTCATGATTAGACCATTTCTGACATGCATTAACGAATATAATTTTTGGAATATTTCTTAAATTTTCCGCTCCCTGAAGGTTTTCCTCGTCTTTATCATGAAACAAATCCAAAATGTCTCCGTGCAAGTCCACGGTTGATTCCGATGTTGTCACAAACCCTTCTTTTCCATGTGACCCAATGAATATGAAAATATATTTCGGCAAAACTTTGTCACACTCGGTTTGAAATTCGTTCATAATATTTTTGACATCCTGAAACCGAAACGACAAAAGCATAAAGAAAATCCAAAATGGTTGGCATTTCCCGAACCAACTAATTTCAACCTTTGCAGTCCACCAGGTACGTTTAAGTTCCTCCTCTCGGAATATTTTGCAGTCTAGCTGATCAAACAATGCTTTTAAATACTTGACGTCTTGGTCCGCTCCATCACGAGTGACTTGCCATTTGACGTCAAACTCAACAATGTTTATAATTAGCGCCAGACCCAAGGATTTAGTATTACTTGTCTTGCCTGCTCCCTAAAGAAAAAATGAAATTTTTCAGGGATTTGAAATATATGAATTAGGAAATTAAATCGGACTTTATGGGTATTACTTGCAAATCTGGTAATAGTGGTTGGTGAGCCCCTGCTCCTCTGACATACACATCAAATTTCCCTGCGGCATTATTTCGTATATTGTGGTATATTTGTTTAAAGTCTTCGGTTTTAAATTTAGTTGAAGTAAACGCCTGACGTTTTGAGAAATAATACATCATTATATATTATACGTAATATTTTGATTCAAGTTGAATCCAGATTTGAAATTTGAGGGTATAATAGTTTGAAGTTAAACCATACCATTAATAAATACTTCAACTCAGCCGTACATTTGTCCTGTGATAACTCAGAAAATTGCTGGAGGAATTTTCTAAAGTGATCCTTCCCATCGGATCTAGAGAACATCTGCAAATCGTCGAACGTAAACACAATCAAAGCTGGAAAATGTTATTTTACAAATGCATTGCAAGCTACTGCTTCTGGCTGATTTAAGCCTCATGGTTGTACTTTCTCAAGCAGTTCCAAAACACTTAAACGGTTTCAAGTATAGTTAAGAATGTGCCACTAAACGCGTTTTCCCAACCTTCATGGTCTACACAAGCGACTTTTTAAAACCTTTGAAAGTTGTCACAGTGTGAATTTACATTTAAAAACGGTGTGCCGCATAAAAATCACAACTTGAAAAAATTTAAATGGATTTAGAAAAACAAGAGACCAAAAGCAGAGTGCAGGAGTACCAAGCTATAGAATTAAACCCTGGCAATTGTGGTTACCAAATCTTACACCTTGCCTGTGTTGACACCATTTCTCGGATACAACGAATAAGTGTAGGAAAGCATGAAATTAACATCTGACGTTCTATTTCACACATCCGCAGCCTCAACAACGATTCTGAAATTTCATCATTTATGTCAATTAAAAATTGTAAGTACTTGTAAGCAAATTTTTATCGGACGACTGCGGCTAACGTGTACAGCACGACAGTCTATTGGCTAGCTGGATACGTCTCAATTTCCTTAACTGAGCAGCCGATTCAAAGCATCGTAAGACTACTTCTATATGAAAGCAACATAATACGATAAGGATGGACAAGTAGAGAAATTGTTTCCAGAAGTAAATTTATCACGACAGATGTATAGCATATTGCACTGCACTACGTATTGCAGTTTGAAGTAAAAACTACTAAGCCGATTTGTTTGTTTTTGTAACTTCAGGAAACTATTTTTCTACTTGCCCATCCTAAGCAAACTCCAGAGAGCCTTCATGCAAAATTTCAACAAATTCGGTATAAAAGCATAAAAGCAGGCAGCACTGTCAAAACTCATGTTTTGCTGTAACGGTCACCGTTAACGGTAAATTTCAAGAAACATATAAATTATGGCTCTAAGTTCTCTATCACATGCCTAAATACGATTTAGGATGCCTAACCCGGAGTTGTCGTCATTGAGGCCGCGGATGTGTGTAATAGAACGTCATCTGCGTTTGCACAAGTCGAAGATTTATATAACGCCGCAAAAAAAATCTGATGTAACAAAATGAAATCTCACTTGTATTAGTAATTATCTGGGAGGAGCTAATGGTCACATTCGAAATCGCATAATAACCAGCGCGCCGTAGCCAACGCTTGGATTCAAAGTTAATATGTCGTTGACATGATCTTAAAAGTGTCAAGCTCTTCCACACAAAGTACAAATCGGTTGGGAAACTAAATTTTTTTGAAACCCTAAACACTGGATTTGTGTTTTTAACAGTTTTTACGTGTAGCAGTGTTAGCTTAAGAATATCTGCTTAAGTCTGATTGCCTATAAACTCCTCATTGATGTGAAATTCAAAACATCAATACGAATAAATACGGTAACCTAATTCTCACCCAAAAGTAATAGTCAATGAAGAACGCCGTATCCTTTGATTCATGACCACCATCAGATATTATCCCCTCACGCGTGGAGATCTTAAATTGAGAAAATTGGTTATTGAGGACTGACATGTTTTCAACAAGTCTATTTTACGCACGTTAAGTTGTAGAGTTTACCTCCGACTTATCTTGTGGGAGGAGTGGGTCACCTCCATTCTAAGACAAAATTCGGATCAACCATCTAATTTTTTTGATTATTAATATTTGCACTGATTTAAAAGAACCCTTCTATACCTGGACGACTTTTAAAATTTGTTCTATACGCTCCTTTCTACAGACGTAATTGATGTACAAATCTGTCACTTTTGGTCCGGTAATTAACTAAATTTGCGTTATTTGTTAGTTTTCGAACTTTATGATTTTTTTAGAACGAGTAAGGTGTTTACTCACCTTGATGCCTGATAAAAGCACTGAGGACCGTTGATCTTCATCTAAATGGTCAAATTTTCTTAAAACGATGTGATACTCCTGATCCATTTTTTCCGTTTCCGTGTTTCCAGGAGAAAATAAATGGCGATACGATGTTTTTGTTTGAATTATTTAGAGGTAGACAAGGAACAAAAATGAATTTTATGTAACTTGCCAAAAAAATTTATGTATATTTACTGAGTAACCGTGCCCTAAAATAATTTCATTGACTGGTAAATTGCTTAGAAAATATTCACATTTATATTCAAAAGCTTTAGTCGTTGAGGCTTATTGAATTCTTTTTTGAACCACTAACTAGGTTATACAAATATCTAAGTGTAAGTATGTACAATAAGTACACATATTTATACACACATACAAATGCATACGCATAAACATTTGTTCGCAACTCAACAACAAATATATTTGTGATCTGCACCGTCATTCTCTCGGTGAACTAGCGGCACTTTTTTTAAAAACATGTTGGGTAAATTGGCACAAAAATGAACGGTCATAAAAAAGGATTTTTCAGGCTCTTGGAATATCGGGTAATGTACTATTTCATTACAATAATGACGTACGGACCTAACATTAAATACAAACTGATATTTCTCTATATGGGACTGTCCGTTTGATTGTTTGTTTGTACAGATTGAGGCAGAATGTTTTTTTAATCGTCTGGGATAGATAAAACTATAAGTGGGCAACTTTTTGGTTCTCGGGCTAAACCAAGAATTCCAAGCATCTTTTCAAGTAGGTTTTTATCGATCAGTTTGTCTGTCATTCTGTTTGAGCACTACAAGCCGTTTGACCGATCAACACAAAATTATGGCACAAGGATAGTTTGAACCGTGAGGAAGATGCCTTCCAATTTGGGGCCTTTTCGACTGAACCCATTGGCGCTGCACTGTCACATTCAGTGCTAACGTTCAGCTTCGTCATGATGGCGTTTCTTAAACGCTTTAATATTGAGTGCAACCAATGCGATTCATATAAACTGCTTCCCTAAACCATTACACTGTAGATTATGAGTTGTAAGTACTGCTTACTCTGTTGTCGGCGTGCATTTTTTAATAATGTATGGTGGTTTCGAAGCAATAGAGATAATAATAATATAATTATATTTAGTTTATTGTCACAAGTGAAGCAATTTTCCTTGAAGTGACATAATGTTAGTCACGCATTGTTTTTAAAATTATTTTGTTTTATCATTTTACAATAACAAAAAGATCATACGTCAATTATAATTATTTAAAATGAATACAGTTTTAGTAATTGCTCCATTTCTTTCTAACCCTTGACAATGTCATCTGAAGTCATTCTAAGGCAAAAAGAGATTTTTAAGAAATCTATCTACTCCTTTTGCATCATTATACATACATACGACAATTGATATGAGGATTTGCATACCAAAGTATAATAAAAATATACTAATTTGAAATTGAAAAGATGTAAAAGAGGACATTCCTTTTTTGTTGAAAATCACACAGTAACAAGCTTTGGCAGCTTTTCTCACTGTGTTGGAACCCTACGAATTGAGCAGTATTGACAAAATATTTGCACCAAACAATAAACACACATATTTTTGGGCTCGTCCTTTTCAAGTAAATATATTCTAACCAATTGTTTAATGCATTAATTTTTTTACAAGAATCCGATATTTACATTTCCATTGGAAAATGCTTGTTGTATTTTGGCATTCCAGACATCTCTTTCTTCAAAACCAGCATCGTTACTCTCACTAAATACTCACATTTCATTTTGTATGCATTAATTTTGTCTTGTTTGTCATAAAAATTAGTATAATGTTCAAGTATACTATTTCCTAATGGTAGTCATTTCTGAAAGTAAAGGTTGAGTTTTAACTGAAATCTTAAGGTCTTGACGAATATCCTTTGACTTTTTTATGCGAATAAAGAAATGTTTGAAAAAATTTGGACTAAACTTAAACTTAACGATGCATTAAGCATTGTGAACGTTGCCTAGATAGACTGTTACATAGCATTCGACGTAATGCATTTGTGACAAACAGATCCAAGTTTTCACACCTAACTCACTTTTCCCAAGAATTTTTCAATGCAAGTTAAAAAAGGGATGAAATCGGTCTGTGAAACAGAAAATCGCCTTTAATCTGACAGAAACAATTTTGGACCTTAGTTGCTTGCAAAAAAGTTATTTAGCAGTAAATAAGTATTCGAACCATACTTCGTAAGAATTTCTAACAAGTAACTATGGTTCGAACAGTTTCGTTAAATGAACCAGCAAGCACACCGCAAAATAGTATCTTTATGTTTCCTTAAAGATTTTACAGCTATTTCTAAAGTATTGTGGACGTCCGTGCATATCCTTTATAATTTGGAGCAAGGCCGGATACATCCAAATTTTGAATTATTTCAAATGCTCTGGCTGCTACATCCCAAAGTGGAATTTCCGCGTTAAGTTGTCGGAGTAGAAAGACAAAGCAATGGAGGAACAAACTGGAAAACATTTTCGTAGCTGAATTCAATACGCCCTCTTCGTAAGCAGTCGTAACTATTAGGTTATTGACCGGGGGTGGAGGATTTTCTTCACAGTCAGTTTGCGTGAGCTTCATTGTCCCATCCTGGTAAACAAATATATTTTTGGGCGTAGCCCCTAGTTGCTGTCCAATGCCTTGGTTGTGGAACTGTTTTCCAATTTCTTCTCGTATGGAAACTCTCTGAAAGTCCGATGTTAACATGTATCGTTTTGAAACCGCACGAGAGAGCAGCATGAACATAATATTCTCAGGTTTTCCGGCAGCACATATTGTAATAAATTCCTGAATTTCTCTCAATATATCCTACGAAATTCATTGCAATGTTGTGTTAGGCCTAATACACTACAAAAAACAATGAGCGTATTGTAGAAATATATACCTCCTTTTTCCAATAGCCTGTATCTGTTTCCTCGTCTTTGTGGATTTGGTATCCTCTACTGCGCATACAACTTTTCAAGGACTTTAATTCTTTGTCCCCATCCATTCGATTAAAATTAGTTTTTTTGAACTCGCGAACATCTATGAATAGTACGCGTCCAAACGGGCGATTACTAGAATTTTTCTTGTTTTTTTCCTGCGAACAAATATACGCTTGCGATGAAATAATGGAAATTTTTATGACAAAACCAGTCGTGTGAATAGATATCGATTTTTTTACCTCATCGGCATCACAAATATTATCATTACATTCACTGATTGTCCACTCGTAGTTTCCACCGTTTTTAAATACATGAGAATAATCAGTTTTCAGATCAGCTGTTTTATTGCGCAACGTATTAGAATGCGCTTTGCGCTAAAATTACATAAACGGATAAAATTAAAGTCGTCATAATAAAACATGTTATCCTCATTAAAATTGCTGCGTTCAGACTCTCTGCGACAAGCCACATTTCTTAATGCATTCGACCATTGGCTTGACAAATAATCGAGGCTTGACAAGCCTTACAATCTCAATGTAAGGAACTGTCGTGTCTCGACCCTAGTCAAAACGATTCATAGATATGTATAATGTAAACCATCATTTAAAATCAATTATTTAATTGCCGAACCTTTTAGCCGTGAAATCACTTTATGGCAATCGCTCTCAATTGTAAGACTCATTTAATCTCAAGTCACATGAAAAATACAAATTTTGTACAAATCTATAAAATGTGGAATGATAATCCAGAAAATATAAAATGTATTGAATCTGTAAAAAACTTTAAACTTGAACTTCTAGAATGAATTATTAGTAGCAAGAAAAATCATATGAGCCAGAAGTATCTGATATGGATTATGACGCGATTTTTGAAGCTTTTATTTTCAAATATCTTAACTAATAATATTAAACTTTTTTCAAAACCTTTTTTGTATGAATTATAACAGTGTAAAAAATGACTTAGCGGCAAAGTAAAGCCGTTCTTTTTTAGAAGGTCTTTGTCTTGTATCGGTTTAAATAAATAATCTCAAGCAGTGTCCTTCTGCTCATGCTCATCCCATTACCTATTCCTGCCGTAAATATTCATGCCGTTACATAGCGTCACACTAATATACTGTCCGATTTGCACTTGAAACCTGGCGGAGGAAAACGCTTGTGGCAAAATTGGCCAGTAAAATATCTTAACACAAATTACAGTGAGAGTCAAAAAGAAGGCAAACGCTTTTAATTTTACTTTGCTATAAACCCTTTTCATTTTTAGTAAATACTATTCGAGTTGAGGTTGTCTGAGAAAGACCAACAAAATTGCCACATTTGAATAACATGAGAAATCAACCTTAGCACGATTCGAATAATGTACTGAAAAACTATGACGAACAATAAAATAGGATGAAATGTTAAAAAACGGATTGGAATGATGATTAAAAACTTGTCATGAGATAAAATCATTCCAGTGTCTTTTTTATTTTTGAAGGATTTTTCTCGCTCGATTTTTTACTGTTTCCTGTTTGAAATGCGAATGATTTTTTATCATGGCATTTTTTCTCTGCGATCGAATTTCTTTATTGTGTTCGTAATAGTTTTTCAGTGCAATATTCGAATCGTGCTGAGGTTGATTTCTCCTTGTTAATCAAATGGTGCAATTCCTTTTGGTCTTTTTCAGACAACCTCAACTGAAACCAGCACTTCAAATCAAGAAAATGAAATTAAAGGCGTGTTCGTTCTATTTGACTCTCACTGTACAACACATGCTGGTAACAGGTCATTCTTATAACTGTAAATCAGTACTACTTCGTTTAGTTATTTGCTATTGCTGTTGAAAGACTGGTTATTCTTATTAAATGTTTTCATGATTAATAGATTCTGCGATTACATAATAGCCTCTAAAAGATTGCGTTAAAGGATTGCCATTAAGTGATGGCCTTTAATACTCTGGGAATCATGTCCGAAGGGTAAATGGACCTTTCTTTACCATGTAGTCTTGTCGGTAGGAGCTGAGCGCAACAAATTCGTTATGCATTGGATTTAAGAGATCGCCTTTTGAGGTGCGTACTTACGAGAATATATCCAAGCATTGAAAAACTACACTTCCGCATGTTGTATTGGATATTTTTAATGTAGTTCGACCATATCTCATTGAACCGCGAAAAGTGGAAAAACTAATAATGTATTCACAAAATAAATGCATAATCAAACAGAATCCGAAATTGAATAAAACTTAATGTTAATAATAAATTAAAGTGACACACCTGGTTATAACTGTCAATTATTTCAATTCGTTTCAGCACATCGATAACGCCCTTCCCTGACTCCTAAAACAAACATCGTATAGAACTTGCATAATGTAAAAATGAAAAATCAACACTCACATCCAGTTTTCAATTCAGACTACCACGATTAATCGTGCTATTACTTAAGAAACAAGAGACGTCTATCGAAGAGGTCTATCGATCGATACAATCAATAAGAATTTAGTCATTAAATATGTATACCCGTTAACCTTAAATAATTAACTACGGTCATATTTAACCGTTTTTTCTGAAATTCTACTTTTAGCATAATTGTGGACCTGAGCTTCAATGCAAAAGTTTTATCGTTTGATCTCATTGACAAGCGTGTGCTTGTGCATGTACAGTGAACGTCAAATATAACGCCAACGCTTTTAATTTCAAGTGTATGTTTTGAAGTACTGATTCGAATTGAGGTTGTTAGCGAAAGGCCAGCAAGATTGCACCATTTGATAAACATGAAGATGTCATTCGACTCGAGTCAAACAAAATTAAATTAAAAGCGTTTACTGTAAACATGTAAGTTAACTGCTCCTTGTTCATACACCCACTAACAGTTGTGACTGTATTTTGTTACTGTTTCCCCTGTTCTGTTTTAAAATCAAAATCTCAAAATTTCATAGTATTTTCTTACGTTTACATCGTCAGTCGACGTGGACTTGTCCCCATTCTGTGCAAACTAAGTCAGAAGGTTTAATTAACACTTAAAGTTTCCATAAGGTTCATTCGCCAGAATAATGTGCCTTAATGCCTTACAAAAGTAATACGTAAAATCTCAAGCCGTTCCTGCAATGACTTTTCCAAGTAGGCGCTCTCGCATAGTAGTCGACGTGGTGCATCACCAATTTCCTACATTGAAGTTTTATGTTAGTACCTTCCTTTCCAATTCAAATGTATAAAAAAATGTTCTTCAGCATACAAACAATATCTGGTGTACGAAAAATCGCACTTCGGCCACTGTTTTCAATTTTGTTAGCTCCAAGATAAGACGAAGTTCCATTTCTTTAGCTAGCTTGAAGGGACCATGGTTGTTAGAAAAAAACCTGTCACACGAAACAAAGATTAATGCTGTTAGATGACAATACCACACAACAAAAGTTAACTTTCTTTATAAATTTTTGGAATTTAAACTTAATAGGAGCAATTCTTACAATTTTTGGAGTTAGGAGCGTCTCTAACGTCAAATATAGACTATTTTGACTCAAGATACAATTCTGTCCAAAAATAGATAATTACTGGAGAAAAATTGATAAAGGAAAAGTATACTTAACTTTTGAAAAATTATAGAACCGATTCCAATAAAAAGCACACACAAAATGGGAATGACTAATTGAAACACTGGATTGTATTGTAATGTATTAAGATTAGGACGATTGTTTTTTTTGCATTTTCCTTATCCTGTAATGCTTTCCATCCAGAGCATCCATTTCACCAACTTTTTTTTCTTTTTGGACAGGTTAGTGGACAAACATTAGGTCCAAAATTGAGAAACGTGCATGTATCCCAAACGCACACGCAAAATACGAATACGGTAAAAAACCAAACAAATTAAAGCATTAAAAAAGTGAGCTCATATAATCTCAGTGCTTACTGCGCAAAAAAAAATCATCAGTTTAGCATATGTTGGTTTATTGAGTGGTGCAAAGTTAACTACTTATTTATTTCGTCGATGTGTCTGTCCGTCCACCCCTCGACATAATTATTATATGAACTAAACAGAATTTTGAGTAATATTTGCATTACTAAAGTCTGGTTTGCTATCTTTATTGTTTTCGAAATGATAACGAGGTTAATACACACAGGCTATCGAATAAATAATATGCGGATAAAGTAGAGATAAAGTAATATAAAAAAGTTTCCACCAATGTACAGAGCCTAGTTAATGTAACATCAATGTCGGGACGTCAACTTATTGCACCGAAGTGCGAACGAAGATCTCGAAAGGTCACCTTTATCGTGGAATAGGACGAAAAACAACCAGCGATGTGCATGAGCAGCTGGTTGCGACCTAATGGAATCGTTCGGGCCACAATACAGTTTAACCTGTCATGACACTCCCTCGCGATATCCATGATGCTATCAACAGCATTCCAAAAAGAACCCATAATGAACGTTTGGTATGACCTGCTACGTCAGCTCCGTATCATTCGGAGCTGTACTGAACTATTGTTACCTGGACGGCACTGAACGTCCCACTCCCACTGAAAGCAGGTTACCGTCAAAGAAGTTAACGAAGACAGAGAAGAGGTTCAACCAAAGCGGGCAGTCTATCTTTTGAAAAAGATCATAGAAATACACTCAGCAGGTTCCCCTCCTCCTTTTCCCAGAAGAAACCCTAACGGAACGTACGGTTCATGTCGTTGGAGCATGGCGAAAAGGTAAATCGCGTAGAAGCGCGTAGCTATACAACTGAAGTGTTGGAGTGCCGATTGTAAATTACATCCAGTTGTATTCGAGAAGGTGAGCGGCGGTTAGCGCATTTGAATAAAAGCGCATTCGTGAAATAAACGTAAAGGTCCATAAGCGCATTGGTCAAAAAGCTCATTGAACCAAAAGCGCAAATGTAAATTAGCGCATTGGTGAAAAGCGCAAAGTGAAATAAGCGCAACAGCATATAATACGTATGTGTGTTGAATTACTTCGTGGTATGCTATCAGTGTGTTTTTAAAACCTAGAAGTATTCTAAACTGAATGTTAGGATATATTGCGTCATGTTAGTCTCAATCAAGGCCGTATCGGAATGCTTGTTCTCACCATTAGGTTGGTTAGAGTAAAGTTTCCATGTGAGAAGAAGCATTCTTTTAAGGCCTTGGTCTCGATCTTCTTCGTAAGTATATTTTATTTCATTTAAACTGCATTTGCGATTATGCGCTTTATGTAAATTTACGGTTATTTCATTTTGCACTTCTCACCAATGCGCTAATATCAGGGCTGCCATCCGTCCTTCTTTACGAAGGACTCTCCTTCTTTTGGCCATAAAACCATATAAAATAAGGACTTCCTTCTGTAGCTGCGTCCGTGACTGGTAGACAGATACTTGGAAGATGTGATGCAAGTTTCAATGTGCATCGAGTTATTAGAATAAATGGATATTATTTTAAGACAGGTTGGTTTAATTTTACATAAATTAAAGGAGTTTTAATTTCATCTCCTCAGGGAATAAGCATTTGTGAAATTACGAATTATTACTGGCTACTTGTGATTAGGTATTTGGACTCGGCTCTAAAATAAAAATCTACTTTTAATGGAGATTTGAAAGATCCCGGAAAATATACAGAATGATCCTTACTGAACAGAGTTAATCATAACTTAATTTAATTTCCCTATGGTGCACCACTAATATTTAGCTAGATATTGTTTAAATAGTTGAAGTTGGGAAATATTAGAACCTCGGTGTCTCGTGTGACGTCGACGAGCTGGAGGAGGTGAGCAGTCGACCAGCTGGAGGAGGTGAGCAGTCGACCAGCTGGAGGAGGTGAGCAGTCGACGAGCTGGAGGACGTGAGCAGTCGACCAGCTGGAGGAGGTGAGCAGTCGACGAGCTGGAGGACGTGAGCAGTCGACGAGATGGAGGAGGTGAGCAGTCGACGAGATGGAGGAGGTGAGCAGTCGACGAGCTGGAGGACGTG
>JAAXOA010000026.1:1439-58324 GCA_036561885.1 Salina celebensis | reverse complement strand
GAGAGACATTGTATAATGAGATTGTATTGAGAGAGAGGATAATTTACAGAGGTGTAAATGATAAGCAGCAAAGAGAAATGGCCAAATGATGTTGAAAGAGGCACCAGGCGAGCATAGTTTCAAAATTAAGCATATTTCTGTGCACAATTTCAGGTCAATAGGTTGAACCGTTTGGCCTGTAGAGCGCAAACAGAAAGGAGTGTCGGAGAAAAGGGGCACAACGACAGCTGGGTACAAAATTAGTAAAGTAATTTAATAAACCACGGTAATATGATAAATGAGCATTGCGTTCAAGCAATAAAATAGCTGAGAATTGCAAAGAACGACGCACGTCATTGCTGTACCAAGTTTGGAGAAAATCTACCTTAAAATACGGTATTTATGGTTTGAATACCAAATCAGGCACCTGCAGGTATCTAGTTTGAGTTAAAACTAACTATCCTCTGTAGGAGGCTTCTAGCCAATCAATCTACTGTAAAACATGGAAAATGGAAAGGCATATGGAAATCCGAGTAGCCGGAAATCCGGAATTAAGGTTCAAGTTCAAGTGTAAGGTCCATCACCACAAAGTTCAAGGCGCATACACACGTCCACTTAGTCTCGAGACCAACGTTTTACCAACCCTCATATTTATTTGCACCATGCGACTTTTTTTTATTCCAACCCTATGATTTCATTTTTGAGCCCTGATAATTTTTTTTTCTTCTGAACCCTACTATTTCTAATTCCCGAACCACGTTTTGCTTTTCCCAATTTTTTTTTTCCTCTATTTTCATTTTGTTGTAATTCATTTTCCTCATTCTTCCATCATGGACGCTGGTAATTTACCGTGGACCATCCCCCCCAGCGTTGCGAAATTTCGCATTCCCAAACGCAAGCCCACCAATAGCCCCACTGTAATTCCCCCGGAAGTCCCACCGGTTTCCAAGCCCCTTCCCAAATCCCTTCCCAAACCCCTGAAGAGGTTGGACCGGAAACCTGGCAGCAGCGGCAAACACAACACTAGGCCAACTACACTTGATTTTAGTTGCCCTAAAAAGCATCTAAAAAATGATAGTGTAGAAGGTCGTTTGAGGAGAAGGGCGGACAGGGTTCAACATGGAACCTTTCTTTGCAGTGTTTGCAAAGAAAGGTTCGTAACTGAGGGTGTTTTGGATCGGCATCTGCAGGAGCAGCATGGGATCGGAGGTGACGCAGGCAAACAGTGGGACTGTCCCAAATGCGATGCTTCGTTTACTCGCAAGAGTAGCCGAAAAATCCATTTGTGGAATGCCCATGGGGTAAGGGTGGCGTAAACGGGGGTGGAGATGTATTTTTGTATTGTATGCATGTAAATATGTATTTTATGTACAGAAGGGGGGGGGTGTCCATGTCTGAGGGCCGTGGCATGCTGATGAGGGCCAGGGCAGGCCGAAACACCCGAGGTAAATATTATGAAATGATGGCGAAATTGAAATAAAGAGAGACATTGTATAATGAGATTGTATTGAGAGAGAGGATAATTTACAGAGGTGTAAATGATAAGCAGCAAAGAGAAATGGCCAAATGATGTTGAAAGAGGCACCAGGCGAGCATAGCTCGCAAAGCCTACACATTTTTTGGGTTAAGGAGATGCCTATCGATTCCATTATTGCGTAAACCCTGTTCATGTGCTACTCAAAGCGTTTGTCAAACCGCTTTTGCAAAGAGTAATCATTGATTCCATGAAACGTCATTGTATGATCTCGCAATATTACTGTAGTAATGCTTTGGTACTCTGCAACATGGTGGAAATACAGGTGAGCTGTAATGGGGTAAATTTCGCTTGAACACCACTTTAACTTTATTTTTTAAAGTTTAAAGTTAGCATAGCCAATATTTTTTAGTTGCGGTTTTCTAATGATATTTATATAAGCTTTACCAAATTCCATGTACATATCTTTCTTAGTCGTATTATACTATATTATTGTAATTTAGTTGGAATCTTATTTGTAGGATTATTTAGTTGTCAATAATGAACGACAAGGGACATCCTACAGCTGTTAAAAGAAATCTCAGGTAAGTCGGGTTAAATACAAGTTTAATGCAAATTTCGGACAGAAAAATAAGCTTCATCTAATCTTGGTTCTTTGTTGGTTTTATGTATAGTCCACGGTCAGTAAAGTTAAACGGAAGCTCAGAAGCGTGCATTAAGTTTGCCGAGTTTGTAGACAAAACGCCTCTTGCTAAGGCCATCTTAAGGCATATTTCAACTGTACCCTTACGCGAGAAACGCTTTCAGCTATTGTCTAAATGGAAAGTTGAAGAGATGATGGTAATTTTGTTTTGAACCAGTTTCACTGGAACTTTGTAAAGAAATGCTATAACAAATTTCATTTCATTTTACAGGCAAATTCGGAAAATTATCCTTTAGAAGCGAGTTGGTACATTGATACAATATTACCAGTTAGTAAGCCCAACCCTGACGAAATTTCAATGCACAATTTTGGACTCTTCAAGTTAAGAATGTCAATATTTAGTTACATTTCTAAGAAGACCGGTTTAGTAGCAAGATACCGTTTTGCCATATTGATGGATCCGGAGAAAAAGGTTGAAAATTGTGATCGTCTTGCGTCAAACTTTGCAAATGCAATCATTTACTACGGGGGATTTGCTACGATCGAATCTCATCCTGAGGTACGCTGGAATGCTATCAACATTGTACTTGGAATGCCTAAGCCCTCCTGGGGAAAATACTGTGTCAATCTGTACTCTTACAAACTAGTTAAGGACGCAACAAATACTTTTAAATTTGACCATGCAGCACGGGACAGGTACAAAATTTTAATGCCACTCCGTCCAACGTTAAATATGCATAATATTTGTCAACTAATCTAAAATGTACAAATGTATGTATCCTTAATAAACATTTAATGAAAAGAAAAAACATGGTATATTGCTGTCCACAGTATCTCCTACTTGAATTTATAAAATGATGATAATAATTCAAGTAAGGATTTGTTAAAGTAAGTGGACGGATGGACAACATTCCATTCTACTTTGCCTATTTAAAAGTTTTGTTTTATTGTAAACCACAAATAAAGTAGGTAGTTTTTTTTTTTGAAAAGTCGTAGGATTCGAAATGAGTACGAAACATTACCTGTTAAATATTGACAATGACGTGGGTACCATGATATACCAAGCAAAGCTTCCATTGGAGGCAGCCATTGCTTATTCGTCCTTTGTTGATTCCAACACCGAAGTTGAAGCGTTCCTTTGGCATGTAGCCACTATTCCTTCTATGGAACAGCGCCATCGACTTCTTTCTGAATGGAAGTGGCTAATGCAGGTAATACAAAAGAAACTGTCATGCTCATTACGATTTTTCTTTAAACTCTACAAATATAATATTTATTCACAAATTCACCTGCTTGTGTTTATTTTTTTAGTATGACTCTGACCTGTATCCGTTAGAGGCCCTTTGGTTTATTAATGACCAACTCCCAAAACGTGAACCAGACGCGCTTGTGCAATGCTTCCATAACGCGATTAATCAAAGTTCATGGGGATTATTCAGTTTCCTTTGCAATGAATACGGTTTGCTCAAAAGATACAAATTTGCGATTCTAGTGGATAGTGGAAACTGCTCCGAGACAAAAACGGCTTTGGAACTAAAAAACAAAATTATTGATCGAGGTGGTTTTGCATCAGTCGTCACAACTCCTGACATCAGCAAAAAAGTTATCAACATTGTCATTGGGCAAACGATGCAGTCTTGGGGAAAATACCTCATCAATTTGTACTCTGCTAATCTTGTCGTAGAAGCCATACGAAAAGAAACATTTGATCCAACAGGAATCCACGATTTCTTAATTCCTCAACCAGATCCCGTCAATTTTAATATATCCTTCATTTCTCAACATATTTAAATTAATGTAATTCGTGTAATTAATTATCTATCATGTCACTGGCTCATTTTAACAATAAAAATAAATGATCAATCTATGCAAAAATGAAGTTGGACCATTGAAAATTGTAAATTTATCAATAAATCCGCCGTGACCTGACTTGCAGGGTTAAAGCGAAATTAATTGAAATAGATTTCTGCAGCGCAACTCAATTCAACACGACTTGGGGTTATCCAACATCTTTTTACTTGAGCTAGACTCTCGAGTCTGAATTAATCGTGTAGATACATGATAGAAACATATTACGCAATTCGCAAATGCTCACAAGTAACCTACAGGGAGGTTCAGAGTTAGTTACTTGAGTTTAAAGTGTTGCTCCTGAAGTAATGTTAAAGTAGAATCACTGTCCGTCTCTTCAAGGACTCCTTATGTGTATCCAGCATAGGTGTGTATATATGTCTGTATACGGTTTGAAGTCTACTATTAAAACTTTTTAACTTTAACTATTCACTTATTGACCTAATTTAAATCTTACCAGTGGGAAGTGGACCAGAAGACATGGAGCCTTCCAGTGCTGAAACTAAAGGAGAAAGGTATGTGGCTTTTTCCGGCAAGACAATCATTTTAGAATTGCTTGTAAACTTTAAATAATTTTCGTATTTTCTTTCTAAATATAGCAAACCTGTGGATGAAAAGAAGAAGACGGTGGCAAAGGTTGCATTTAAAAGATTTGTGGAAAATTCGCCAGAATACCTCGCATTGCTAAGACACATTTCGACTCTTTTGTGTCCAGAGCAGCGGCAACGACTGCTCATAGAATTTAAACCACGAACCTATAAGGTATGTGTATTGATTTTGATCCATATTATTATCATAGATATTAGTTGATGTTAATAATAATAATATTTTTGCTGCATATAGTATTGCTCTGGATTTTATCCGATGGAGGCTATCTGGTACCTGGATAATATTTTACCAACAACAAAGCCGACGGATGACGAACTCTGGTGGCATCAGAATGGACTATGTCAGACAAGCATGACCATCTTTAGTTACATTGACACTGTTACTGGTGTGCTGGGCCGGTATTACATTACTCTGTTAGTCGATCCAGACGTAAAACCTTCTACACTTGACCTTGCATTTGCTTATAAAAAAGCAATTATAAACCACGGTGGTATGTCCTCAGTCCAGACAGAACCTAACGTTCTTTGGAGCACCACCTTGGTTGTTTTAGGGCCTCTGAAAAAACGCTGGCAAAATTATCCGCTCCCATTGTATTCTTCGCGATTGATTAAAGATGCACTTGAGTGTGGGAAGTTTGATTATGCTACGATTTCAAAGTATCTGCTTTGCAAAAAAACCCACGCTTTTCTTAGTATTAATTATTTAAGTCAACTATTGTAGTTGTGTTATTATTATTAATATTATGTTGGTGGAATTCTAATAAACATGCCCATGTGTACAGTACTAATGAGAGTAATAAATCTTTGTGGAACGCATTGTCACTTCACTTTATCTGGTTTCTTTTTTAAGTAAAGCTCTACTAGAGCACACCAAGTACAGAGATGAGCGTCCCATCAATGCGGACCCATCTACTTTATGCTAACAATGAAGCACTACTTGTCGTAATAGAGTGTTCAAGTAAAATTTGGTGTGCCAGTAAGAGGATAAATCGTGGGATTCTAAAGTAACGAAAATGGCCGACAAAGAACCACCTGCTTGTGATAAAAATCTCAGGTAACAGAGTTGGGAATTTGATATAAAATTTCCACCAACTGCTATAATCTATATATATATTTGTATATATATTTGCTACTTGTAGTCCTGAATCGTTAAAGCTCAGAACAAACTTGGAATCGTGTATTAAGTTTGGCGAGTATGTCCAGAAGACGCCTTTTGTCAAAGCCATACTGCGACATATTGCAAGCATACCAGTTCGCGCAAAACGACTTCACTTGATGTCAAAGCTGAAACTTGAATCGATTATGGTAAATTTGTTAAAAACAGCTCCATTTGATCCTGATAACTAAATGAAACAAATTTACTTTTCACTTATAGTCGCACTCCAGATTTTATCCTCTTGAGGCAAACTGGTACATGGACACTATACTTCCAAATAGCAAGCCCAAGCCGGACGAAGTCGCTATGCACCAGTATGGGTTATTAAATTTTAGGATGACCTTATTTAGTTATATTAGCGACGACGGTTTACTTACTAGATACCGCTTTACGTTATTGGTGGATGCTGACAACAAAATTCAAGATTTAGATCGTACTACGTTATACTTTGAAAATGTCATTATGACGTATGGAGGTTTCGCGTCAGTTGAGACTGCTCCCGAAGTTCGCTGGGATAGCGTGAATGTAGTGTTAGGAGCTCCAAACCCCTGCTGGGGAAAATATTGTTTAAATTTGTATTCAAGCGATTTAATTACAGACGCAATAGATACTTTAAAATTTGACTTTGAAGCTAGGGACCATTACAAAGTTTTAATGCCACTCCGTCATGCTTTAAATCTCAGTAATATGTCTCGACTAATCTAAATTTGACTGAATAAATTATTATCATCATTATTATTTAAAAATTACTTGAGTAATATGTGCTTATGTGTTGTGGTTGGGTGGATTGCTAATAATAAACCATGTTAATGTGATAAAAACAAAGCATAGCGGTCAAGCTATAAAATGGATGAGATTTGTATATAACGATACTTGTCATCGCTGTATCGAATTATGGTACCTGCATTGCATGTCCCTAATTTTAGTTAAAACGATTCTCAAACCCTAACGATTCTCTGTAGAAGAAGGCACCCAGCATCTACTCTGCATCGTCACTTTACTTTATCCTTTATACTTTAAAGTAAAGCTCCTTTCAAGTATCCTGAGGACATAGCTTAAAGTACTACTTTATGTGCTATTATTACAAACACTCTGTCGTAATAAAGTTCTCAAGTAAGATTGTGATTTGGTTACAAGTTACATCGGAGATTTGTGAAAGTGACCGAAAATGAGCGACAAACAACCGCCTTCAGTTGATGAGAATTTCAGGTAATTCGGGTGCTCGATTACTTAAATTACTTAATTGCTTAACTGTTTTTGAACTTTAAAAATTTTTTACTTGTAGTTCTGAGTCGTTGAAGCTCCGTGGAAGCTTGGAATCGTGCATTAGGTTTGGCAAGTATGTGGACGACCAGCCCTTGTTAAAGGCGATTTTGCGACATGTTGCCAGCATTCCAATTCGCGAAAAACGTCAGCAATTTATGTCGACATTTCAACTTGAGTCGATTAGGGTAATTTTGTTTAAAACAGCTCCATTTGATCAAGATGACGAATGAACACAAATTTTGGGTTTTGTTTTACAGTCTCAATCTCCTAACTACCCTTATGAGGCCAACTGGTACATGGACACTATTCTCCAGGATAGCGAGCCAAATCCAGATGAAATTTCGATGCACCAAGATGGGTTTTTGGATTTTAGGATGACGTTATTTAGCTATGTTAACAGGGACACTGGTTTACTAGCTAGATACCGATTCGCGTTATTGGTGGATCCAGATAACAAAATTGAAGATTATGATCGTATTACGTCATTCTTTGAAACTGTGATCATGACCTTTGGTGGATTTGCGACAATTGAGACTGTTCCCGAGGTTCGCTGGAATTGCGTGAATGTAGTGTTGGGAGCTCCGAACCCCAGTTGGGGGAAATATTGTGTAAAGTATTATTCAATCAATCTAATTACTGACGCCATAACTACTTTAAAGTTTGACTTCAAAACTAGGAGCCGCTACAGAGTTTTAGTGTCGCCCGGTGTTGCTTTAAATTTCAGTAATTTGTCTCAACTTATCTAGATTTGACTAAATAAATTATCATCATTAAAAATTGTTTGAATAATATGCACTCGTGTATATATTGCATTATTTTCCTTCCATAATGGGTTTTCCTGTTCCTATATTGAAGCTGCACGTGAAAGTACTTTCCTTTAAATTGCTCCTTACACTTAAAGTAAACCTTGGTCAAAGCACCAGTGTAGTGAAATAGGCCGTTGGATGAAACTAGCCTAGAGTGTTGGCCTAATTTAAAACCCCATCATCATATAATACAGGCAAGCTGTTGGTTAGTTATGGAATTTGAAACGAACAAGGAACTTTTGCAGTTGAAAAAAGAGTGCACGATTGCCATTCAAGATGACAGAGGTACCGTTCATTTGACAAGGATTCCACTGGAGGCGGCCATGGCATATTTGTCATTTGTAGACGCAAATAGGGAAGTTGAATCGTTTCTCCGTCATGCTGCCACAGTACCATCTATGGAACAACGTTACCGGCTGCTTTGTGAGTGGAGAGTACAAATGAAGGTAATCATCATAAAGTATCGAGATGAAATGATATTATAGATGCGAATATTTTATCCGTATCTTATTTATTTTTAGTATGAATCGAGCACCTATCCATTGGAGGCTATTTGGTTTATTAATGAGAAACTACCTTGCCGACAACCAGACCAATTTGTGCACTGCTTCCAGCAAGCGATTCAACAAAGCTCTATGGGACTATTTAGCTTTGTTTGCAAACAAGATGGGTTGCTTAAACGGCTCCTTTTTGCAATAATACTGGTAGATCCACAAAAATGCTCTGAGCGAAAAATGGCTTTTCAATTAAGGGACAAAATTATCAACAGAGGAGGTATGGCATTTGTCCAAACAGTTCCAGCGATTAGAAATGATGCTATCAACGTTGTACTGGAAAAACCAAAGCAGACATGGGCTTACTACCTCATCAAATTTTACTCTGTTGACCTGGTGATGGAAGCCTTCAAAACAGGTGCATTTGATTCAGCAGAAATCCACCGATTCTCTTTTCCCCTTCGAGTTCCAGCCAGTTTAAACATTTCAAACATTTATAAACTCATTTAAATTATGTGATGGTAGAATCTGTATTGAAAATTTACTTTAATAAAAAGACGTGGATGAAGGGATATTCATAAACACTGTATTCCGTCTTACGAACTACTTTACTTCCAACATTAGTCATAATCATAAAGTTTAGTAACTGTTTAGTGTGGTCCGATATGGAAATTATTATATAACGTTTGCCTCCTTTAAATGTATCAAGTCTTAAAAGTAAAGTTAGTTTCAAGCAAAGCACATTGCTTTTTACGATGTATATGTATATCTACTTGGATTTAATTGGTTTTTACGTTACAATATAAACCTGATCGTACGTTACGTATTATACGCAGTGTTGCTGATGATCACAAGGAACTTGTCTGCTATCCTTTCTTTATTTTGGTTATTATCAATCAAGATAGACAATTTAAAACGTCGGTCAAGCCACAACTTTATATGACACTTTAACAGCTTCAGGTACACTTTCTTTTTAACATTTTATTTTACATCATTTAAAATCATAGCAATAATTCAGTGCAATTATAAATTTGCAGAATAACAATGGAAAATCCTCAAGCAAGAGTGCGATATGTAAACAAGCACGATGGGTTCATTTTAATCGGAAAGGACCTTTCATTTTATAAACCAAATACAAGTGAGCTTTTTATCAAAAAACACTTGGTTATCAAGAAAATGAAGTGCAGTTTCTACAAGGGAATCAGAGCGTTTTGGAAAAAAGAAAATTTGGTGGAAGTCAAGTTTGGTAGATTGGGAAGTTTTGGTGTGAGCCAGGTTTTTGTTAACAACGGACTTCGAGAAGAATGGCCACGTGAAGACTTTAAGGCCATTCGAAAGATGTTTGTAACAGCGGTTGACCATGCAATCTCGAAATTATCTCACGAGACTCGTCAAATCATTCTTGGCGATGGAAGAAAAACATACCATGACGTGCTAAGCCGTCCCAGTAGATTCCAAACCCTGCAGATTAATGTGCCAATGTCAGAGGTAACGCTTTTTGGAATAGAAATGAACCGAAAGTTGGATTCATTATTACTAGCTGATGCACGCTGGGCTCCAATTGCCACATCGTTTTCTGCAATTTACCAATTTGGTCAAAACGCTGACCTGGAATCGCTTGAAGGTCATTTGGGACAATTTGACTTATCTGCTGCAACCGAATATGTCGTTCACCTACGCCGTGACTATAGCGCCGTTGAAAACGGCGCAGGAGTTTTTTGGAAACGAGAAACTGTGCGTTCCAAAATGGAAAGTGGTCCAGACGAAGAGTATTATCCGGGTCTAATTTCGCAATATGGAAATTTTTACTTTTATAACGATAAGATTGCTAGACCTGACCTGTCAGTTGCTCTTACAAAGTTTTATACCAATCTATTCTCTGGAGTTCACAAAATGAGAAATAAGCACAAACGGCCATTTTCTGTTCCATTTGTTACAAAATTCTTGTCCAACAAATTAAGCAACCAGGAAAAGGAAGATTTGGATTTTGAGACAATTACGCAGTTTGCTAAGGACCAAACTGATACACTACCGGATGTTGTAGCTCGTTTAGAGTTAGTTGTCACTAATCGACGTCCTCGCGTTTTTAGCCTTCAGGATATGGTGCAGAAATTCATGAACGAACTGAATGAGAAACGATACAATGAATTGCCGGCGTGCTTGGAGATGCATGACGTAAGATTGTGTACAACTGAAGCCGTTCATTCATGTTCCAACACTTTGCAACATCTCTTGAATCGAAAACGTCAACACGTTGTACAAATATACGTACCTTCAAAACGTAAGTGTTGTGATTTGGAAGAAAAAAAATCATTCATCAATAATATTTTGTTTTAATATGTCTGTTTTGTTAGATTAATAATAATAATAATTAATGTTTCATTTGACAGCTGAAATGACGTTGTCCCTTGTATGCGAAGCGATTCTATGCTTCGTGTTTTATGGAACAGCACTTCATTTTGATGGCAACCAGCTCTATGAAACGAAACTTTTGGAATATTTGAATCTGAGGACAGCCAATTTCAAAACTGGGAGACCTTTTCGTGGCATTGCTGGTTTACGAAATGTACGGATTGTGGGTGACAGAATTCGTCTTGACGATGAAAACATTCCGGGGGTACAGCCTTTGTTTGTTGGCTATGGGCTGTGTAAACAAGAGGCCTGGGAAATGGACGGGATGCTCCGTGATATTTCTTACGCGGTTGTAGATGAGGACATTGGTGGATTTGGAATCCCTGGAAGCAAGTTAGATTCCCTAATGAAGTTCTTTGTTAAACGCTTCATCGTCCACAGGGCTTTGGAAGACACAAATTGTGGAGAATTCCAAGAGGGAATGAAGAAAAGGTTCAAATGGTTAGCTGCATCCAAAAATAGAGCTAAACATTGCACTATTTTCTCTTCAACGGATTTATTAAATTTTATGACTACAACAAGAATTCATCCATGGAACCTGCTCATAAAAGTCATGGAAACCAATCTTAGACCAGAGCATTACCAGAAGTTCCTTGAGAATATTCCTACTTACATTGACAATTTGCTGTACGTCGAACGAATGTTTTTGATTCTTGACGGAGAAAGAGACATTACAATTGTGGTCTTGCCATTCAACCAAACTGAACAAGACTGCCTCTGGAATATTTCTAGGGAAGATGGGAAACATTGGGAGGACCTTTTCAAGCAAGTTGTCAAGCTACGTGGATTCAAGAATCGGAGACTTTGGAGATTCACACTGTTCCAAATGACTGTCGCGGAACAAGCAGCACACCCTTTGGAGCAAATTTCAGGGACCCGCTTCATCACAGAAACAATGTTGCAAGGCTTATTCGGTCCCCGCATGGATGCATTTGAAATTTATTAATAAGAAGTAAACATCCGATGGTTAATACAGTTTTTTTTTTTAATTAATAAATCAAATTTATGTATTTATGTATGAAATTTATGTAATAAAATTGAGTAAGCTGTTTATGTAATGTTACACTCCTTCTCCGCTATTGTTATTCATTGTTGAAGAACAGCCATAATAACATGGCACAAACTCACTGCCACAGCCATACTTCACTTTAACATAGCTTTGCTTTAAATGACTTAAAGTTAAAGCGCTGTTTGGGTTGCATGCTGCATCACCACCCACGTTCATGACTATCTCTTTAAACAGATAATAAACTATAAGCTTCAAGTACGACTTTCTTTTGTTACTTTTAAGTATTCTTTGTACGCTGTACTCGCGTCTTGGTAGATTGTCTAGGCAACAATTCAAAATATAGTCGGTTTAGTTAGTGTGTAAACGGAAATCACAAAGTTTCGAACATGTCACAGGGTAAGAAATAATAATAATAATTCGTTAAATTAGCGAGGTAAGCAGGCGATTTTTTCATTAAGCCGCATTTATATATATATATATAAATCTTTTATATGTAAACAAATAGAACAAGCCGTTCCACACCAGACCCGGCCTGGAAAACGCAATTTTTCTCGCCAGGATGAACAAAAGATTTGGTTTAGTTATCGACGAGCACTTGAGGTTGGCGACAGTGGCGTAGTTGACTACAACAAAATTGCAAAAGAACTTCAAATTCCAGGACGTGATGGACACCACATTAGAAAAAGAATAAAAAACATTAACACTGGCAATAAAGCTTTAAAAGAAAAGTTAGACCAAGAGTACGAACGCACGAAATTGGGGACCAAGGATACTGATGAAGGTAAAATAAACTCAAACTTAAAACCTACTTCAATTAATAGGACTATTTAAAACCAAAACCGTTTTAACTGTTTGTATTATCACTCTTGAAGATTACGTCAATGCCAAGAAGATTGCGCAATGGTTGTACATGCACAATGCAGTTTCTGAATCTGGAAACCTTTCAGTTTCTTTCGAGCTTGCTGTTGAGCTAGTGGAGGATATTGGAGATGAGTTGGATATACGCCATGCGGAAGAGTTTAGCTTTTTCTTTTTTGATAATGAGGATTTGATTGTAAGATTGTGTAAACGTATGACTGAAGAAACAGAGGATGCGATGCCAACGCGTGCTGCAGAAACGGAGGATGTGTTGCCACCGCGTGCTGCAGAACCTTCTTTATCGGTAATGCGTCGTCGTAGGTCTCCCTCAATTGAGCTTCTTCCGGTTTCTGAGAATGAAGAGGAAATGGAAGACACATCTCGGTTGCTAAACAACAGCGATAGTGTATCCAGCTTGGGAGTGATTGACCTGACTCAAAGAGCTCAACGAAGGCTGCGAGATGTAGAATCCGATTTGGAATCAAATGCAGATGATATTCAAATCATTCAGTCCATGCTCCAAGAGGACAAAGAAGCAGAGGATGATTTGGAAGTTTCCTTTCCGAGGGGGTCTTCTCTCATCGTGGAAGATGTTAATCAAGAACAGGAAATGGAAACCACAGCTATTCCAACGTGTAATTTACCACCACGGTTTCCGATAGCTGAGCCTGGTTTTGATACTGCGAATGCGTACACTTCCCGCTACAATTTGTATGATTTTCAGCGACAGGGTACATTGCCCCCAAAACTTTCCACTCAGGAGAGGTACCAGCGAAGTATTCCAGACCGTAAATATAAGCAAGATGAACTACGTTCCTTGTTTGACTACATGGAGTTGAAACACATTCCCTGGAAACAATTGTTTGACCCTCAAGTAGTCAAGAAAGTGTTTGATGCAGAAGACGAGTTTATTCTCAAAGAGCGAATTTACTATCATGGCAAAACTGCGGAGCAACTTCAGCTGGATTTTTTCAAGTTTGCCATCCCCAAGCGAGAAGAATGTATTTTTAAGTATTTTCAAAAGTCGGGGGCTCTGCCGTTGCAGTTTAAAAAAATGAATCGCTTACTGGCAGTAGCAATGTTCCACTCGCTCTGTATTGCTCAAAGTGAACAGGATTGGAAACGCGTGATGACGAATTTCTATATTGATAAGATCCTGGAAGGTGGAAACCCCAACCAGTGGATGTTTGAGTTTCAAATTCAATTATTTTGCAACGGCGCCACGTTTTTTGCATGTAGAACAGACCAGCTTGAAGAAATGAAAACGAGAATGAAGAATTTTGTAGTAGGAGGAAACCTCTTGTCCGTGTAGGTTTATTAATTATCTGGGGTTATCTGTGTGTTTCCTTTAATTTTTGTAATCATAATGCCTAAAGTAATGTGATTGTAAAGCGAAGTGTATGATGAATCAATAAAAAATCATTTGTTTGTGAATAATTGAAAAAGTGAGAAAGCACATACTGTTATTTAAGTAAGTTTATCGACAGTGTAAGTAGTAGTAGTAGTATAAAATTTTAGAGGGACAGGCCTGTTTTGGTATCCAGTCGGATCACTTCAAGCATCATTGTTAGCTCAGGTAAAGCTTTATTCCCACTTTACTTGACATGTTAAAAAAGTTGAAGCACGATTCTCTAGTATGTGTGTGTGTGTGTGTACAACTCACTTGAGCTAAGCTTTAAAATGTAGTTTAAAGTGAAATGTTTGTTTGTTCTTGTAGGATGGGGGGCAAATTTGTTGACACACATAACGGATTTGTTATACTGGGGAAGGACCTTTCCTTTATTAAGGTCAACTCGCATGCCTTAAATCTACGAAACAGTCTTATCGTAAAAGAAGAATACTGCTCCACGTTTGAGGGAATTGGCGTATTTTCCCAAAATGAAAAACTGGTGACGATAGAGATTGGAGTAATTGGAGGATTTACACTAAGTCAAGTGTTTGTAAACACTGGTCCAAATGAGGAGTGGCCCCTTGAAGACTTGAACGTATTTAGAGAAATGGTGATTAAAGCTGTGGATTTGGGCGTTTCAAAGTTATCAAATGAAACTAGGCGGACAATTTTTGGATCCCCGGAGAGATGCTACGCGCATGTTGTCCAAGGGAACATGGACTTTGAGATTATGGTACCTATATCGGAAGTTGCATCGTTTGGACTGGAATTGAATCGCGGACTAGAAAAATTGGTGTCGTTGGACAAAAACCTGGAGGGCATTACTTCAATATTTAGCGTAGTTTCCTTGTTTGGACAGAACGCACCATTGGAGTCCATAACAACGCACTTTGCAAACTTTTACATGCCTGGAGCTCTCGAATACGCGGTTCACCTTCGTCGTACCTACTACCCTCCAAAAGGAATGGGAGCATTTTGGAAGAGGGATGTAGTTTGTTCTAGGACGTGTAAATCCTTACCAGACGACGAGTACTACCCTGGGCTTATATCTGAACACGGACATTTTCGTTTTAACAATGACGACATTGCAGGCGGTCTTGGTGTTCCAGTTATTAACTTTGGAACAAACTTGTTTGCTGAAGTGAGTAGTAGTAAATTCCAGACGAAACATTGTAAAATGTTTGCAATTCCTTTTGTGTACTATTTTTTGGCGAACAAGCTGGAAAAAAAGAAAATATCAAATGTAAAACCCGAAACGCTTCCAAAGTCAGCTTTAGACATGGTCCAAAATCAAACGGATGTCATTGCGCATGTCGAAATTGTGGTAGCAAATCAAATACCAGGACAGTTTAGCACGAATAACATGGTGGACAAGTTTCAGACCATGATGGAAACCGAAAAGTATGGAAAAGTAATTGTTTTCTTGGATATGAAACGTGTCCGGCACTGTGTCCAGTCTGCAATTGGACCATGCGTTAATACGCTTCAAGACCTTTTAAATTCAAAACACAAAAAGGAAACTGCAAAGTCGAGTAAGTGAGAAAAAGCCGATAATAATAACGATTATAAAGTTTATAAAGTAAATACATTATAAATATTACAAAGTATGTCTCATTTTGAATATTTAGGGGAGCTGGCGTTGGCTTTGGCTTGTGAGGCAATAATTTGTTACGTTTTTCATGGAACTACGCAACCGCTGGTCGGGGAAAAATTCTTTAAAAGGAATCTTTTGGATCATTTCGGGTTGAATAAATCTACATTTCAGCAAGGTGAAGTTTTTCGAGGACTGAAAGCTCTAACAAATTTGGCAGTAACTTCCAAGAAAATTTGTATACTAACCGAAATCCCAGGCTACTCCAAATGTTACCGTGGCTTGGATCTTCCAGAAAATACCGCCAAAACGTTGGAAAGGTTGCTAAATTTGAATGGAAAATACCGCCAAAAAGTTGGATGGATGCCTGAGTTGGCCAAGTTACTTGCCCAGAATTTTTTCGTGAATTGTGCATCGAATGAAAACGTGAAGCAGAAAATGAAACATTTATTTGAAGACTTGAGAGTAACACCTATAAAACGAGAAAGATTTGTTTTGTACTCGTCCAGTGATTTGGTAAATTTCATACGCACCCATGGACTGCATCCTTGGAGCAAAGTTTTGCCTATCATGCGTCAAGACCTAGGAAAGAAAACTTTGAATCGGTGGTTCAAACATCTGGCTGTGGAAGTTGACAATATCATGTACCAGAACGCAACATATCTGATTGTTTCTGGAGAAAAGCAAAAACCTCTGCTGGTTTTGCCGTTCAACCAAACATCAGATTATTCCTTTAAAAAACTACTCCCATCTGAACGGGATACATGGATGAACCTTCTTGACGAAGTCGCCTCTTTGCATGATACAGGATTCTGGAAACTGGACCTGTTCAAGCTATTGGAAAGTGCACAAGTTGGCAATCGGTATAAACTGATATCAGGAAACGAAATTGTTACCAAACTTTTTTCTGGGGGTGTTATGAAAGCTCCGATTGAAGTAATGTATGTCGTTCCCTCCCAGTGATGATAAAATAAATGTCTGATTAATGTCCACATGTATTGTTTGAGTAAAGTAAAGTAAAGTCCGATTAAAAATCGTTTGTGAGTTCATTCACTTGGTCTTTGTTTGTGAATTTATTCACTTGGCTCATTGTGTTTTGGTCACTTTAAAATCTAGTAACAAGACGGAAATTTTTATTGGAAGGATGTCTGCTAGAAGGAATGCAAAAAGAGGTAACATGTCTACTTTAATTTTATATATAAAGTAACAATAAAGTAAAGCTTAATGAAAGCAGGAAGCTAGCAGCTTTATATACATCCGTATAAATTAATTCATCTAATCCATTCCAAAATATGTATTTTTCCCTTTTCAACAGTCAAGCAAACTCCATTTAAATCAGAAAGGTTTCTGCCAAAAATTCCGTACGTGGACCGTCCTCGTCATAGCCAAGTGAAGAGAAAAGCTGTCGGCGAAACAACCCCTGAAGAAGTTGTTAGAATTGCTGAATGGCTTTACAGAAAGAATGCTCTTCCGGATAATAATGTGTCATCAGTACAATTTATTAGTCTGGTTCAGTTAGTACAAGACATTGGGGATGACCTTAACATTGTTTCTGAGCAGCAGTTGAGTCGATACCTGTTTACAAACGGAAATCAGATACAATTCAAGTATGACGAAATCCAAGAATCTC
This sequence comes from Salina celebensis, assembly GCA_036561885.1. Classification (NCBI taxonomy): domain Eukaryota; kingdom Metazoa; phylum Arthropoda; class Collembola; order Entomobryomorpha; family Paronellidae; genus Salina; species Salina celebensis. The sequence continues at coordinate 41,160 of JAAXOA010000026.1, read as the reverse complement.
ATCAGGCCAGTATCAAAACTGTTGATTGTACACCACAATTGAACCGCTCTCAAAAAACTCTGGACAAGGTTCGAAGACGTATATTATTTTAGTGAGAAATGCAATTGAAAAAATAAATACTATTGAAGAATGTGAATAAATAAAATATATAGTACAGAAGTTTTAATATTTGAACATCAGCTGCCATTCATTTTATAATACTCCTGCTATTTTATTTGTTTTTGCTCCTTTGGCATTTGCTTGGAGCCCATGTACGCTTGCACACTTTAAGTACTTTCATGTTAAAGTAAAGTGAGCTTGAAGTGTTCTTGTTAAAGTTTTTCTAGTTTTCAAGTAAACAGTGGTAGTGGTAGTGTTTGAAAGAAAGAAAAACAATTACGTGATAATAGAAACAGTTATTCACAAAGGAAAGGAGTCAAAATGGTGGGGAAAGGGAAACGAAAGTCAGCAAGTTCTGAAGAGTCACTCGGGCCTGCTTCAAAGAAGACTAAAGGGAAAGCCAGGGACAGTGGTGTTGACCAGACGATTAAATCTATCAGAAGGTCAAGTTCCAATGTTGCTAGGGAAGAATACGAGCTGCCAGGGACGGTCTTTCAAGAGTTGGCGGGCATGTCGTTAACACCCGACGTCATTGCAAAGTTACTTCAGTTGACTGTGGACACTGAAATTCAAAAATCAAAGTTGGACGAATCTCCGAAGAAGGACGGCTTACAATGGGATCAAATCCCAGTACATTCGCTTGTTCGAGGAATAATTCGGATTTTTCTCCAACAGGAAAAGTACGACACAGCCGACTGGTTGTCTTGTAAAGCCAAGAAAGGTGTTTTCTTCAAGGTGCTTCAGGACCTGTTTATAAGCGAAAACCTGGAACCCAGTTATCAATCTTTCAAAACCGATACTGCATTTTCCCAGTTTGTAGTAGGGCCTTTCGTTGAAAGGGTTAAACGCACCAAGAATACCTTCACCGGTGACCTAATCAGTTTTTTGGCTTGCAAAATCTACGGTAAGACAGAGACGAAATACAGATATGTATGAAAATCATTAAATTTTAACTAATAAAATTAATTAAATTTTGGTTTCTGCAGAGTACAAGGAGAAATCCAGTGATTTTTCGGTTTTTCATGACAAAATTCAAGATAATGTAAAGTATTTCTTGGATCAGTTGGGAGAAAAACTTCCAGTTTTGCATCAAAAGCTCCAAATTCCATTGGAATTGGCAGGAAACAACGCTCCATTACCAAAATCGGTTGATATGTATCCTAGTGAAGACGGTAAGTAATGCATAATTTCATTAAATAATCATGATGAAATAAATAATTATCATTTAATAAATTGATTTTAAAGAGGAGGACGGAGACGAACATGAAGTTGTTCAGAAAAACTTTAGAGCCATCCGAGAGACTATTTCCGCGTCTGCCAAACCCGTGGAGGAAAAAATTAAAGAAGCTGAAAAGTTTTTGGACAAGTTTAACCGTTTAAAGGACGAACACGAAAGACTTGCTAGAATCAATGGTGGCACCGTGGATTCAATTCAGAAATACATTACGATTATGAAGGAAGAGGAAAAACTTCGCATCATGTTTCAAGCGATGAAGCAAGAGGTCGACGTAAATGAAGACCTACTCGCTATGAAAACTCGCATGGGTTTTTATTCTCAAGTCGTTGAAGTTATTCTTGGCAGTTTGCCCCCTGAACAACAAGAATCAAGTAAGTGTGGAAATCACTCTGATCATTGTTTTAGTATGCACATAATAATTGAACAACTTGTAAAGTCAATTTTGTTCTTGGCATTGCAGTTTTGAACGGTGAAGAGGATCTTCCATGGCACGAATTTGACATTAGTTTCGAGGACTGAGGACAAATGTTGCATCAATTTTGTTTTTTATTTACAATGTCCGGTGAAAAGTTTATCAAAAATTTATTATTATTACCATTACACATTTTATTATAACTACTTTGTATGTATTTAAAATAAAGTCTGAGAAAAAAAAATTGTTTGTATTCTAGCCTTGTAGAGGTTTAAATGAATGCTAGCTACACGTTTTCGTCTATGAAGAACTGAATTTAGAATTTTTCCAAACTATAATCTTGTGATTACGTTCACAAGTTACAAAAAAAGTCTATTCTATAAATTCGATTCTATGCTAGTAGTCACTTTTTTTCATTCAATTAAAATTCCTAATACTTCTGTGAATCAACACTTTATCACTTTATTTTTTAAAGCGTCAAAGGAAAGTGTTTAGCTGGCCTACTCTAGTGTGCGCTTACTTGAACACTTGAATCTTAAAGTGAAGTGAGCTTATAGGGACAGCGTGAAAGAAAAAAAAAGTGCGTATTACTACGACTCCTTCATCCAGCTAGTCTGATATCGTTTCTTTGTTTGAAAAGTTTTAGTTGAAGGGTAGGTGGATCAGTCAGGGCAGTCAGGCAGTCAACATTTTGGAAGTGAAATTTTTGTAGCCGGTGTCGAAAGTCCAGTTAATTTATTGGAAGCCAAAAGGTACGGTCTTTTTAACAATCAATTTGTGAGTCATTTTGAACTAATTTGAATGGTATTTCAAACTGAATATTCTCTATTTGCAGGGAGGATATGGCAGATGCAGGATCACGTGACGGGAGTGGTTCCGGAAGTGGAAAAAGAAGTCAGAGTGTCGACGTAAATGAAGACCTACTCGCTATGGAAACTCGGATGAGCTTTTATTCCCAAGTCAATGAGGTTATTCTTGGCAGTTTGACCCATGAACAACAAGAATCAAGTAAGTGTGGAAATATCACTCTGATCATTGTTTCAGTATGCACGTAATAATTGAACAACTTGTAAAGTCAATTTTGTTCTTGATATTGCAGTTTTGAACGGTGACGAGGATCTTCCATGGCACGAAGTTGACATTAGTCACGGGAGTGGTTCCGGAAGTGGAAAAATAAGTCAGAGTGACGATGTAAATGAAGACCTACTCGCTATGGAAACTCGCATGAGCTTTTATTCCCACGTCGTTGAGGTTATTCTTGGCAGTTTGACCCCTGAACAACAAGAATCAAGTAAGTGTGGAAATATCACTCTGATCATTGTTTTAGTATGTACGTAATAATTGAACAACTTGTAAAGTCAATTTTGTTCTTGATGTTGCAGTTTTGAACGGTGAAGAGGATCTTCCATGGCACGAAGTTGACATTAGTTTCGAGAACTGAGGACAAATGTAGTATCAATTTTGTTTGTTATTTACAATGTCCGGTGAAAAGTTTATCAAAAATTTATTATTATTACCATTACACATTTTATTACAATTACTTTGTATGTATTTTCAATAAATTCTGAGAAAAGAAATGTTTGTATTTTAGCCTTAGTCATTTTAGCTTAAAAAATTAGCAAGTTTGCTTGTCTGAGGCATGTAGAGATTTAAATGAATGCTAGCTACACGTTTTCGTCAATGAAGAACTGAATTTAGAATTTTTCCAAACTATAATATTGTGATTACGTTCACAAGTTACAAAAAAATGGTCTATTCTCTAAATCTTATCTTTCAAAATTACGACCAAGGCTTAGATTACTTATATTAACATTTTTTTCTTAATGGAAACCCGCATAATAATAATAATCCTAATTGATCATTTCACTTATTAGGAGCTAGTTAGTGGTTCAAAAACACTAAAGTAGTTACACCCCATGTAAAAAATAGTCTTTCACTCTGGCCGGACGACCTGAAAACGTTTATCTCTTCCACATGTACAAAAAAAAACATCCACTTTCATCGGCCAGCCATAGCCAGAGTGGAAGACTATTTTAGACATGGTGAGTAACACATATTTTTAGTAGTTCTTTAAGTTAGCACCGACATTTAGGAACGGAGTCTAATTAAAAATACATTACCCGCGGTAATTTGTGGACACCGGTGTTCTTTGGAGACGCAGCCAAACACCAAAAAACGGAGGCTTCTGGTCATTTATCATTTTAGTAAAGATAAGAAAGGCAAGAAACAGTGTTACTTCTGTTTGTGAATGTTTTCTTCTTGGGACTCACACATGGGATTTTTACCGCAACTCTACTTTGGAGATTCAGCCATAATTCCAAAACACTTTTATACCGGCCATTTTCTCGTTCGTTTTCGTTCTCGAAACTATTTACGGTGCTTCGTAATCTTCTTATCGTCAACGCCTTTCTTTATATAAATGGGTCGGAATGTAAGTGTATCTAAATTTTGTAAACATAATCAAAAAACCTCGTGGGACTTCAACATACCTTTAAAATTTTTAAAAAAGTATTAAAATATATATAAACTGGATGCAGGTTTTGCATGCAAAATGTATCTACGCTATTAGTCCCTTTTTTCATTCAATTAAAATTCCTAATACTTCTGTGAATCAACACTTTATCACTTTATTTTTTAAAGCGTCAAAGGAAAGTGCACCTGAAGTGTTTAGCTGGCCTACTCTAGTGTGCGCTTACTTGAACACTTGAATCTTAAAGTGAAGCGAGCTTATAGGGACAGCGTGAAAGAAAAAAAAAGTGCGTATTACTACGACTCCTTCATCCAGCTAGTCTGATATCGTTTCTTTGTTTTAAAAGTTTTAGTTGAAGCGTAGGTTGATCAGTCAGGACAGTCAGTCAGTCAACATTTTGGAACTGAAATTTTTGTAGCCGGTGTTGAAAGTCCAGTTAATTTATTGGAAGCCAAAAGGTACGGTCTTTAAAACAATCAATTTGTGAGTCATTTTGAACTAAATTGAATGGTTTTTCAAACTGAATATTCTGTATTTGCAGGGAGGATATGGCAGATGCAGGATCACGTGACGGGAGTGGTTCCGGAAGTGGAAAAAGAAGTCGGAGTGTCAAGAAGAGGGAAATTTCGTACCCCGACGTCGCCCGAATCTTTAATAGTGCGAAGAAGAATACTGTGAAACGACAACCGGGATTTTTCCTCGAGCTGAAAGATTTTAATGCAACCGAAAATCTTACACAGCGGCAGAGGGACCGTATCAAGCAGGGTAACTGGTCACCGGATAACATCAGTGGCGTTGACTTTGTGTCGGCGTTTGTGAAGGTAATGTGGCCTATTTGTACGGATGTGGCAAAGGTAGCGGCGTTTTTTGAAGCAACGGATACAACAGAAGACGGGCTCTTAAAAAAAGTAAGTAATATGGTATTTTGTAAGCCGTTAAAGCATAAAAATTATACATAAACTGAACTGTTTATAATTGTGTCGCAGCTTGTCGACACTATGTTTGCGGACGCCGACTACACCAAACACTCATTTAATGACCAGGCAGTTGAATGGGAAGACACTCGGTTTCCTTGGTATGAGTGGGTGTTCCAAAGCATCAGGAAGAGCAAATCAATGGATTCATCGAAAGCATTTGGATTGCATATTTTTAGCTGTTGGCTAACTGTAATTCTGTGCAGTAAGTCTATAAAAATTTAATAATATTCCCTATTATAACTATTATAACTATTATAAACTTTTAACCCAATTTCTAGGAACCGTTAAATATCATGAAAATCCAAACGCAAATTTTGGACAAACAGACGTACCAATTTGTGTTGTCCAAGGGGTCTCAGAGTTTAACAAGATTTATCCCAGCCAAAGTCAGAACATCGACCTCCACAAGTGTTCATTCGCAATAGGTACAATTCAGGACTTCATACCTAAGGATCCAGTGTCAGTTGAGACTCCAAAAGAGACTCCAGAGATTTCATCTAATGAAAAACGCATGGAAACTCGTTATTCAGTGTCTCAGAAACGGGGCATTAAACCAGCCAAGAAGATTAAATACATCGAAGTAGACAGTGACGACGGTGAGTTAATAATAATAATAACTTTTTTTGTTTAACTTTGGAAAACTAGATTTGTGTTTTATTGTTTGTGTTGTTGCTTTAACATCCAGAAGATGAAGCTATCGACTTGACGCAAGATGGCGAGATCAAAACTCATTTAGAAAAGTTGCAAGATGCCATCAAAAGAGAAGACCTTTCCATGCGCGAGAAGGGATCCCTGATGGATAAAATTGTGTATGAATTTGATTTGGAGTTTGCGGCCCAAAGTAAAAAAGTCACAAAACTGGAGGCTGAGTATGAAGCCATGGTGGCGCTCTACCTCCCTGTGAAGGATGCTGTTGCCAAAGATACCGCCAGCGACAAAATCTGCAAACAGACGGTTGATTCTTTTAAGAGAATTGGAAGGCAGAGAGTTGAAGTTGAAAATGTTCTAACCCTCTTCAAACAATTGAAACCTGTCCTTAAGAAACAGAATTTTACTCCAGGTGCGTAAAAAAGCTTTTATACTAGTTTGAAACTTAATCTTATATGATAATATGGTAAAATATGTTTTGGTACATTGCAGGTGCAAGACCTGTGATTAAGCGAAAGCAAGTAACTGCTACTGAGAGCAATGTTGCAATTGTTTCGGAGGGTGGTAAGTGGACAATGTCAACGATAAAGCGAAAACCTCCTCTAAGAATGAAACAAAAATGAGCTTTTGTTTGTTTCCTGTTTTCAGTTTTAACGCCAGCAGCTGCAAAAGTACCGCGCTTCCAGCCTCAGGTTCGCCTTACAAGATGTGATTTTGTGCAAACCTCAGACCCTCAGTCTGTGGCTTCCAGCAATAATGATATCGAAAAGGATGTGGAGATTGTAAAACAGGTTGACTCAACTCCATCTGACGAAAACGACAAAGTGAATCCAAGCGGACCTTTTTCAGAAGGAACCCAAACGAAGCTTCCAAAGGATACAGTGGGTTTTGTTGCGGTTCGAACTCTGGAGGAAGATCTGACCCCGGTTCTTGGCGACAATGCTCCAGTGATTAGTACCACCGAGAAGAAAACCTTGCAAACTTTAGGAGAAGATTCAATCCCTCTCAGCGAACCTAGCGTTCCAGTAAAAGAACCAGCTTTGGTACAAGCGGCGGTTCCTGCCGTCACCTCTTCACCCCAGTCAGCAACCCTTACAGGTGAAAGTGTGATCGTGGACTCGTCCATTACGACATCTTCTACAAATGGTTCTGCACTAGCCGCAAAAGAGACTCCATCAGTCTCGGGAGGGGCGGAATCTGAAGGCGATGTCGACATGTCGAAGGTGGTATGAAATCAACGGAAAAATGAGCCATTTATTTTGTTACGTCTTATTGTATAAAAATTACCTATTTCTTTTAAAGTTTTTTTAAATGTATTTCATGACATTAAGTATGATGCCATTATTATATTATATATACATAACAATAAATCTAATGAATTCTTGTAGATTTGTTTTAACTTGATATACAATTGGTTTGCTTATATACCACCTTTATTTTTGCTCACTTTAAAAAATAAAGTGTTAAAGGAAAGTGGGGTTGAAGTGATTCGTTGGCTGGCTTGCCTACCATCTATTCGCTTGAATAATTTCAAGTGTTAAAGTGTAGTTGGACTCAAGCGGAGGGTAGGCCTACGTTTTCTTTACGTAATTTTTTTTTCTCTCAAGAGCTAGACTTCATGCAGCCTTCATGATTTTCTGTGCTCCTTGATACTGAACGGTATTCATTCCTTTTTACATGTGAGACATGTGTTCACTGTGGCTTTAAAAACTCAGGTTCAAGTTTGAAGTGAAAATTTACTGGTGAAGAGATCGTTTTTTTTAATATCAAATCAGCAACAATGGCGAGTGCGCAGATAACGGTAGAACACTTGCGAAAATTTTCTGATGATGTCAGTGAAGAAAGTAGTGACAGATTTGTTCCCTTCGAACAAATTGAACTTTTGAAAGGAAAGGGAAGAGAAACAACGACATCTTTCAGTGAATCAATCGCGCTGGCGTCGGTGGATTATCCGGATATGGCTACCACCGCAATTTGGTTACACTGTCCAGAAAAGTTGAAATTGTTGACGGCCCCGCAGGTTCTTGCGGTTCATCTTATTAAGTTTGCTCACAATGAGTGGTTTCCCATATCACTGAAAAGATCGCTTGTTCGCCAAGGTTTTTTGCTTGGGGATGGCCCGGGTAAGAGTGAATGGAGTTCGTTTAATTAAGAGTCGGTTTTACACTTATAAATAATAATTTGATTTGTACCTTATCCCGTGCAGGTGTCGGAAAAACCTACACTCTGGCGTTTACAATTGCGGAGAACTTGGCATCGAAAATTAAGAAAAATCGAGCAAACGAAGAGAAAAGGAAGACGGGTCGTACAGACGTTGAAGCCAATAAGTTCCTCAAGGTGATCTGGTTGACCTCTAGTCCGCAGCATTTTCCAAAGATGCAGAAAGCAATGCGTATTATGGATAAACGGCTGTCCATATTCAACAAAGATGAAGTGAAAGTTTACACTTTTAACGGAGATAAATCGTTAAATTCCGACTTTGATCTTGCCACTGATAAACACACTGTTCTGTTAATGACATACACCACCTTAATTAAATCAGGTGACGCGGGCCGGACGGCAAAAAGCTCTCGCATTGATCAAGTCATACAGTGGATGGGCCCCCCGGAGGAATTTACGGGTCTTGTAAGTAATACTTTTTTTTATAAAGAATGCTTATATGTGACCCTTATGTAAATTTTTTTAACAATTTACTAACAGCTTATTTTTGACGAATCGCACTTTGCTCGTGGATACACTCGTGGTTCCAAAACTCACAAGAGCGTTGTTCGACTTCAAACAGAATACGACAAAGCTAGAGTGATATATAGCAGCGCCACAGCGGTTTACGATGTAAGTGTCAACATGGAGAACAATTACTTTTGAATTCATTTACTTGGTTGCTTTTTTGCATTCGATATTGCTCCCTAGATTCCTCATTTCGCTTCAATGGAACGCCTAGGGCTTTGGGGCTCAATGTCTTATTTTGAGGATTTCGAAGATTTTAAGAAAAAGATGGGAGGACGGTATTGAATTTTTATATGCTTTTATGAATTTTGTATGAATTTCTATTTATGATATTTTCTGCTTTTGAATCTTTTATACAGGGGCAATGCGTGCGTTGAATGGTTGTCTTTAAATCTCAAGAGCAAGGGATTATTTGCTGCAAGGCAAATAAGCTGGAAAGGCGTAAGAGTTGAAAGAAGAACCGTCAATCTTGGTCCAGATGATTTGTTGACACAGAGTATGTCAGCGCAAATGGTAAGGTATTTGTTTTGTTTTTTATGTTGAATATTTTTATGTGTGTGCCAAGTTAGTATTATTCTTTATGTCTTTACATCTACAGTGGCGTTTAATGTACAAATTAATGATTGCGAATCACGACCACATTTTGACAATGTCTGAGGATGATCCTGACCACCCTACGTTTTCCAAAAGCAAACCAGCTAATCTGGAATCGACATTTTTCAACTCGCAATTGAGATATGAGTCATCTATGCTTATTAATTACAAGTTATTTGAAGCTGTAAGATTAGCTTGGGTGTATGCAAAAACGAGACCACCAGATCATTTGGAAGCTGAGTTCAAGCGGTATGGCGTCCTAAAACACCACTGGGATGAATGGATTTCCGAAGAGAACGTCAAAACATCTCACAGTGTCATTATCGGTTTACAAATGACAGGAGGAGATGCTTTGAACAAAGAAGTAAAACAACAGCGGAACGATGGAGGAGATAGTATCCGTTTTGGTGTTCCCGGGTAAGTACATACTTGTGATGACGGATGATGTGTGTGATGATGAAGTATTTGTCATATTCCATACTTGAAACATGGTTTACTTGAAGTACTTTACTTTACTTCAAGTAAACCAAGGGCCCAACGTGTAACAGTTTTTAAGCGTTGTTAAAGTGTTTTGTTATAGCTGGATTACATTTCATATAATCACTTTAATAATCTCAAGCGTTAAAGTGAGACTCAAGTTGGACTAAATTTGACCTTTAATCACTCTGTTCTTCTGTTACTACTACTGCTACAGGCATTCACTCAAGACGACACTTCGATCCCTAAAAATTTTTGTTGAGGACAGAGCGGTTGAGCATCCCTCTCGAGTAACTGGTGTTGATTCTGAGGATTTGCTCCAACGGGAAACAGAAACAATTCTGAAGGATCATCTTGACCTAAGTGACGAAGATGAGCTTGAGAATGAAGACATGGCACCGGAAATGGATTCCAGCAATGATGACAGTGACGAAATTCACAGTGACAACAGTGAAATTGGTACTGGTGCTGATGAGAGGGTTGACGACGAAACGATGGAAAAAACCGATCCGAGTCAAACAGGGCACTCAAGTTTTGCTCCCCTTCAGTCTACTGTCAGCAGGACACCAATTCAGGCTCGTCGTCACATTGGCGGATACCAACTGTCAAACCCTCCAGTAAGAGTTCATGAGCTCCCATCTGACACCCACGGTCAGAAGAGATCATATGAAGAAATCTCGGATGACGAGGAGGAGGATGACGACCCCAACGTTGCAAATTCAGTCTTACGGAAAAAGCTTTATGAGGTTGCTCCCCCAGGGTCACATGGATCTTACGATTACGTCAACCGCGCACCAGCCGAGAGTTGGGAGTCGGTTTACTCGGAAATTGACTTGGAAAGGGAGCGGACTCAAAAAAATATTGACGAAGAAGCGTCTACCATTCAAAAGCTGTATTACCAACTAAGCGCCCGTTTACCTTTGAATGCAATAGACAAGATGATCCATCTGCTTGGGGGTCGAGATAACGTGGCTGAACTATCTGGCCGAACAGATGCGATTGAATTTGTTCCTAATGAAAACGGGGATCCTGTCCCAACTTGTAAGCCCTACAAACGCGGAAAGACGACCACGAAGAACATTGCTGGTAAACTAATGATGCGCGATGCGTTTTTAAAGTAGGAAAGATTTCTATAAACATAACTATATTTGACACTTGAAATTTCAGAATGTGCCGATTTCCAGACAGAAAAGAAGCAGTTTGCAATCATAACTGACGCTGCGGCTACTGGAATAGATTTGCATGCGAAAAAGTCGAGTACTGTTCCAAATCCCCGTCCACGTCTTCATATACATTTGGAATTTTCATTTGCTCCAGACAAGAACGTCCAACAAATTGGAAGATGTCACCGCACAGACCAAGTGACGGAGCCAAAGATCATTATACTTCAGACCAACTTGCCAACTGAGATTCGTTTCTCTGCAGTTACCGAAGAACGGATGGAGAGTTTGGTATACAATTTAAATTTTCATTATATAAAAACTTATGTTTATAAATATTTTCCAACTGTATTTTATTATTATTATTATTATTATTATTAGGGAGCTGCTTGCAACGGTGATTGCAAATCGGTTTCTTTGCTCAAAGGAAGAGAAGAAAAAAACTACACTAGGCTAGGTGATATTGCTGTCTCCAAACTAGTTGGGAAAATTCAAAAATGGGCCGCCAAGAAAAACCAAGAGACCATTCCGGCTGAGCTCAACGTTCCTGAAGTCGTGGAAAACCTTATTGCCATAGGCTATCTACAAAGAAAATCCAACAAAAAAAGTAATAAGGAGTTCGTATTGAAAGTGGATCGTTGTCGCTATGTCATTTTCTTGAACCGTCTAATGATGCTAAAGAAGGACGATCAAGAAGAAATGATTGGCTTGCTTAATGAGGAGATCAGGTTGCTGCTTCAGCAAGAAGATGCAATCGCATTTGAAAATTTGCGTGGAATATATGGTTAGTCAGCATACATACTTTAAAGCTTTTAAAGTAGTAAAGTTATGTAAAGATTCAAGTTGAGTGGTGCAACACCAAAGTCTGTCTGCACTTTAACGCTTTAAATATTAAAGTAAAGTCTAGATCAAGCGAGGTGCACCACCAATCTGTTGTTATGGATGTCATTTCGGATTAAAGTTTTGCTTAAAAAATTGTATTTCTTTATAATTATTACAGATGTGGATCCTTCTACTGAAGTTAAATGCGTAACTTTACCAGAGGAGTACCATACAAGTTTTGGACGGTCATGGAAGCTCCAGGAATTTCAGCGGGATCGGGTAGCCAGTTGGGCAAATGATGTACAACCTGCAATTACTCAACACCTGGCCAGCTTTGCAGATGATAAAGAGCGTGACCTTTATCAGCCTACTTTTATTTTTATTAAAGGACGATTGCATTCTTTGCCAGTACTGGAGCTACCTTTAGTCCCTGAAGGAAATCAGTTTGAGGCTGACTACATTTTTCCTTACAATAAGAAGAAGGTTCGCATGTTGATTTCAAAGTTTATGGGAACCTATCAAACTGGACCGGCCCCTTTCGAAGATGCAAAAAAAGCTTGGTTCGAAGCTTGGGAATGGTTCAAAAAGAACATTGGAGATTGTGTCCATTTGTATTTGTAATATATTATAATTTCATTACAACCAATCAGATTTATAGCAATATGAAATATGCTCTATTAGTTAATATTATGTTGTATGTGTAATTTTGCAGATCCGGAAGTTGTCCAGTCAAGCGACGTGGCACAGACTTGAATAGATGTCCACATTGGGGAACAAAACCAACGTTCCTTATCTCTGGCGATATCTTGGACGTCTGGGAAGAAATGAAAAAAATCACAGGGCACCGAATTCTACGATTGACAAGAATGCAATTTTACGACCTAAGCAAACCGTCTCAATATAAACCACGTGTTGTCATTGGTCTAGAGTTTTTGCGGGAACATAAGGCGTCCATCCAAAACTTTCTAACTGGGTTTAAAAAATGCAAAATGACGCCTTGGAAGTGGTCTAGGGACGAAGGTCAAAACTTGAGTTTGCAAGATTGTCCCCCGGTTTTGCAAAGATACCATCAGCAAAGACAACAGATGATAGAGGACGATGGATTCTCCAGCCGCTTGTTCAATGACAGCGATGACGAGGTTCCTGAAGACGACGAGGATGAAGTACTTTCGCCAAATCATGAACTCGTGTACTCATCTAGTTATGATCAAGATGACAGTGACGATACTGAAACTCCGTGTACGTCTTCCAGTGCAAGTCATTATCAAAAGAGTGATCTTTCAGAGACTGACGATGTAATTTAAACACGGAAATATTCATTTTTACTTATCTTTTTTATTTTTTGTACATATTTATTATTGTTGTATTTTGATATAATTCAAAATAAGGTCTGACAAACTAGTCCACTTTGAACACGACTAAACTTTGAACACTTTGAACTGTGCTGCTACGCCATTTCATTACCTAATGTTCGCAGCATTTCAGTTTTTAACTGAAACAGTGTAGCTCTATGGCCTTTCAAAAATGCATGTCCGGGCATTTTAAAAATTGCTGATATTGTTTTCCTAATAATTTTAACTTTCAACCCCACTTCATATTCAGAAAGCGAAATGTTAATCTGACGTAATTTTTAAGTAAAAACTAAGAAGAAATTGACGGTTACATAAGTTCACTATTTTATAAAAAAAATGAACGTTACACTAACTGATTCTTATAAGAACTGCACGGAACATAATTTAGCCTTTCAATAAGTTGACCACTGTTACCTAATTTAAGTGATGTGACGTGACGATTGTATAGAATGACCGTTATGTTAATTGACTACTGTATAAGTTGGCCGTCATATAATTTAATTGGTATTTACATTGACCGTATTATAAATTAATAACCATTGTATAAATAAGTTTCGTAGTCAATACATTTTCCCGGAAACTAGGTCAGATTAATATGTTTCTCTTTTAGAATATGAAAGAGGGTTAAAAACAAAACTAGGAAAAAACAACTGTTTCTGTGCCTTCATAGGCCTCTTTGAATGGCCATAAAGCTACACAACAACATTGCATGAATTTCAACCGCCAATCGAGTGTAATAATGAAATGGCACAGCAGTACACATTTGATAACTAACTTTGAACTTGTATACGCAGCGAATGTATTTTTCATTAATGATTAAGTGTTGATTACGTGTGGATTAAGAATTTATTAAGCAAATAAATTTACAAAATTTGACTCATATAGTTAATATTCACTCGAGTTGTTGGTTTTAGTGAAAGTTTGTACTTTTCAATGTTGCTAAAGTCAAATGTTTCGGACACAGTTGCGTCTTTAACAAGTCGGAAGGAATAGAGATTTACATGATATTCCACCCAAGAAGGTTTAGGGTCTCCCATCATTACGTTTATTACATTGCAGCGGACTTCCGGTACATTTTCTATCGTTGCGTTGCCTCCGTAACTGATGATTCCCGATTTGTAACTCGAAACGATACGATCATACTCGACGGATTTCTTTTCAGGTTGATAAATGATACGAAATTCAAGTCTGGCTAGGCAACCACTTTTCGGATTTATGTAACTGAATAGAGCCAATCTATATTTTATTAACCCGTGCTGATGGACGAGCAGTTCATCCGGTCTAGGTCTGGTCTTTGGTAAGACATTCTCCACATACCATATTGCTTCCACGGGTATGTCCAAAGGAAACGACTATGGAAACATTAAAGGGATGTAATTTTTGACAGCGGGATAAAAAACATACTTCAAAAATGATCACGCATTCAACTATAATATTTCATATTATCTTACCGTAGTACATATTTCCTCTCGCCAATCCGAAAGTAGCCGATTTCGTTCTTCCCTGCAAGGTACAGTGGATAGGTGACGTAAAAGCGCTTTTAACTCTGGTGTTTCTTCCACGTAGTCCCGAAACTTTCTTCTGCCTTGTTCTCTATACATAAACCGAAAACAAACTTTCAAACTTTCTCATGACCGGTGCATTCTACAAGCGCCAGCAATAAATGCACTTAGCACTTGAACAGGACTTACACTTTAATCTGTAAAGGTTTAAACCTAATCAAGTAAATTAGAGTAAGTGGTGCTCCTCACACTGAATTAATAGTATTGATTAATGATGATAATGATTATGAAGATGACTTTAACTCGTGTACCTGCTAAATTTGTCCTCGTCAGCCTTGGTTTCATTATTGTGTTCCATCCTTCGATTAATCTTAACTATAACACACAATTTGAACAAAATTAGAGGTAGCTTTATCAGTTTCTGGGGGTTTGCTTGGTCTCTACTTTAAAAAAAAAATATGAATTCAAGTATGTTAGCTAGAGAACGGGGGCAACATTATATCCCTTTACAGTTCCTTTACTTGAAATAATACATATGCAAACACGTGCCCAACGTGTGTTAGGCAATGTCGGGATCAATAAATATGCATCGTAAACGCAGTTTTTTTTATTCAAAAACGATATTAATCAATCATTTTATTAAGGCATGTTTTAAATACGTCCGTATAACCGTAAACGTACTAGTAAATCAACGATTTCTTTCTCAAATCCACATTCCTTGGCAACATTTTCCAGTAATTTGGCAGCCCCGGGGGATTCAATCATCAGGTGAAGCTCACGTAGCAAACCTTGACCAGTCATCTTAACCCAGTTGTCGCAGATTTCCATATTCAGAATTATGGTGGCAAGTTCGAAAAGACTTCGGACGTCACTTTGGCACCATTTTAAGGAATAAAATGCAAGCAAAGTTCCCTGGTCCACGCCTTTCACCATCTTTGGAGGATTCTTGAACTTATTTGAACACTTGCCACTGCAAAGAAATGGAAGTCGTTGGTACACCGTAGTCGATAGATCAGGAGCTGCTGGAACCTTGAACTCCAGTGCTTGGCCCTGTCTAGTTTTCTTGTCTAGTTTGACACAAAAGAAACATTGGAAGTTGAATTATTATTATTATTATTATCTTTTACACAGTTTACAAGGTTACAGCAACTCACCCATTTTTGAAAGTTAGTGGTAGCTTTATATAATCAATGACGAATCAATGAGTATTTTTCCTCCATCCCACGAACAGCAAGCAAAATGACACAGTTACTTAATAAGTCCGTATGAAAAGTATGAACAATGCTAAATGATTTATGTATCACAGAGTAGTTTGACAGACTAGTTTGTATACTATGAATGATTTATTGACAACGTACTCCATACAATGCAGGGCTTCTTTTTTTTTACGTAGTTTGAACGTGTCACGATATACGGTTGTGTAAAAAAATTCATTCGTCTTTTAAAGAACGCCATGGGTCTTTGGATCCACAAACTACAGGATGACATTAAAAAAATACCTTTATCGTTATAACCATTATGTAATTATAGAACTTATATGTTAGCTTACTAGCTTTATTTGAAATAAGCGAATTTTTTTCGTCATCAGTCGCAATCAATTGGTTTTCAACGGGAACGCCATCCTCACTTGACTCCTGATTTTCCATTCCCATAGTAACCAGACTAGCATCACTGCTATTCGTGCTGCTGTCACTGTCAACAAAGCTGTCTGTCCAAGTTTCAAATCTGGACTCCTCCTCCTCGATAAGGCTTGAATCGTCATGACGGTAGCAATCGTCCAGTGAGCTATCGCTGAAATTGACAACATTTTGAATTGACGAATTAAACACACTGTCTTCATAACAACTTGATTGTTGACTGTTGTTCACGCTCAAAGTAACGCTGCTGCTATCACTTTGTGATGATGAATTACTGAATGGGGCTTCCAAAATAAGGTCCTTGGGAGGCCCTTCAGCACTTCCCATGGTATGTCCCTACTATGTATAATATTCCTACGATTAACTGTAAAAAGAAAACAAGTAGAAAGTCGTAATTGGTATGCACACTGAGCACTTTAGAGCTCGTCACTTGAATATAGCTTTACTTGAATTTTAAAAGGGTTAAAGTGTGTGATACACACTACATTACATATGCTCACTCTTCTTATTAACACTATGCTTTAAATTGAAGGGCAACGTAAAGTAAACTATCAGTAAAGTATGTTTGCTTTTCAAAACTACTTTCACTTTAATCATTGAATTTTCTTTATAAAAACCAAGCATCAATCAATCAATTCTTCTTCATTATCATTTTGCTTCAAATTTTTTCTTTAAATCACTGTTCTGAACTTCTACGATTGTGTACTTGAGCCATTCATCACGAAATCTGCTATCTTTGGCGTTCATTTCGTAGAACTTGGAATCTTTCAATTCATGTTTCCTCCTGTTAAGCAAATTGTACAAAATATGTATGTAATTAATTGTACTTCATCTTAATATGTAATGCATATTTTGTTAGAGGAAAAAAAAAACTAAACCAAGTACTTACAATGCAGCTGTACGTATTACTTTTGATGACAAGAGTGTAAATTCGTTGTTAAAATCTTCAGGTAAGTCTTTTCGTGTTAAGAACTGGAAAAGTTGCAATGCACTCTCTAATTCTAACCATTCCACGTCCATTTTGACCAAAAAGTCAATAATAACCTCCCATAATGTCGCAATTTGAAACTGACAGGCAAGTTTGAGAAGATCTACAGCAATGCTGCAGAGTTGGTTTTGTCTAAGCTTGCCAACAATGTCCCACCCGTGGGCAAAACTGCAAAGTTCGGAAATCACTAATGCAGAAAAATCCATTTTGAAGTTGGTACCGTTTTCCAGCGAGTTTAAGCCTTCTTCCAAAACACATGAAAGCCCTAAAAACAGTAAAATGTTGTGTAATCATCATCCTGAATACTGATTGTTGTACAATTAATTGCTGTGAAATTCCAAATTACCCGCAATTGCTGAGAAATGACAACTAGTATGCCTAATACTACCAAGTCCTTCAAGAATTAAAGATGTTGGCATTAAATCCATTTCTAAGCATCTCTTGGGGCTATCATCGATCGTCAAAAATACAGTTGCATTTATTGCACTCGGGCGAACCACTAAAATTTTCCATACTTCTACCCATGACAATGATTTGGGATCTTCTCTCTCAACTGGAAACAAAAAATTTCGAACTTCATCCATAAATTGATCCCGCTTTATCTGACATCCTACAATTATGAATAATAATACATCAATATAATAACTAATAATACAAACTGGAATAACAATAATACAATGTAGGAGGTTTTATTACCTGAAAATCGTATAATCCGTGATTCAAACTGGATATAGGCATTTAACCAGATTTTAGTAGAGTTTGGTCTCAACCTAAGAGCTTCCGTAACCCTCCCAATCAAGTTATCTCTATCATAAACGCTTAATCGGTTTGATTTTTCCCGGTTCTCCGTAATGGCAACGGTAATATTCATTCTCATCCTTCTACAATATCCAATATCATTATCCTAATATTAAAAATTGATACAATTACCACAAAAATATTATGTAAAAATACAATAGGTACCCGCAAATGTTCGGTGGAAGCTTTGTAACCGGTAGATAAGTTTTCCCGCCTGGAAATGTATCAGCGACACGGGCTGCACATTCTAGCCAGCAATGCTGCTTAATACTGTCAACATCGTCACTAAAGTCCAGTTCAGAGCGTGGAACTAAATGCCTTGGCCCCGGCTCAATTGTACTACCTCCTAGTATTGGGGCGTTTTTACACAAATATACACGCATTCTCAACCCAAAATTAAACAAATATTTAAAGCAAAACTAAAACCAAAAGGTCACCAACAAGTTTACTGGAAAACTAGAAAGCTTTTGTTATACCAAACATAAAAGTAAAGGTTGGAAATGACACTGGAACTACCGCTGGAACATGCTAGGCGGTCTTTCCCTTTAAAGGAGCTTTACTTTATAAAAAAACATTCTTAAAGTATCAAATGGGACACACAGTGCATGGATATATTTGAGCATTTTGAACTTTTAACAGGAACAGTGTAATAGGCCTCATGTAATGAATGTAATTTCAAACAGACCTTATCAGGCATTATGACTAATAATTATGACCATTGGGCCTACATGGCGTCCGAAAAATGGCTGGTTTTTGTCAGTTTTAAGAAATTTTCAGCAACGAATTAACAGTTTTTGCAAAAAAAAAAAAAAACGACAGCATAATTACGACAAAACTAGGAAACAAAATTTAACCAAATTTAATATCTTAATGCCTTTATAAACATCTAAAAGGCTTTCAGTTAGAATGGCCATAAAGCCACAGATCAGGAAAGTAAGGGTGATTGATTGGGCATGATTGTAAGAGGTTCACTCAGGGATTAATAATTTGCAGGCTGTAGTCGATCCAAGAGTTTCGAAAGGTTACATCATTGTTGTACATGGCGCAAAAGTCAGAATGGGCTAAATCGCGATCAAATTTTCTACAAAAATATTTTTCATTGTTACATTTCTTTATACAATTACGCTTTGGTATATTTTTTATGGAATTAATCTATTGTTGACTCACTGGGAAACTGTGTAAACCAGTTTTGAATTGATGACATTTAAACGATTTGTGTAGTCCTTCCTCTCAGTGATAACCAAATTGACAAAGGTAAATAGGTCAAGACTTGGAGCCATTGCCATTATTCGCAGGTCTGTAGTTTCAAGAATGGACACTGATGCTTCCCATAAGTTTTCTATACCATAATAGTTGGCAAGCTGGAGGAGTTTCACAGCTATTTCCGGTGATGAAGTGGCAATTTCCAAGTCGCGGCAATACAAATATTTCAGTGTGGCTTTCACCACAGTGGAATCGTACTCCATTTGAACGGTCGAGGTATTTGCTTCAGCATAATTGCCCTCCAGCTCAGTCTTCAGAACAGGGGAGTTGGCTAATTCAATATTTACAAAATGTATTAACGTTTGTGTTTTTGTTAAAATTTATTGGAATTTATGTGGTTTTTGTACAAACCAAACATGATGTTCTTGTGACACGTTATGATTTCCCCGTCCAAACAAACAATTTTCATGTCAGAGTTTAAGTTATTAAGCAAAATCTGAGACCCTTGGCAGTAAAGTTCATCATGCAAGCGGTCCGGAATGTCCAAAACCATAGTAAAGTAAACATCGTCATGAAAAACACTTAAACAAGTCCAACCCTCTTGACAAGAGATTTCCTCATCGTAATTTTCCAGAAACTCATAGCTGGTAGTATCCAAATTCTCAGATTTCTCCGACAAAAAGCACAAATCTGCATAAGGTACCAAAGGAAATTTATTGAATACTGTTATATACTGGTAACTGGTATATTTTATGCTGGTTTACTTTTGAATTTTATTGCTTCCTGACCGACGTCAATTATGACTTCCATGGATATTTGTTTCTCATCACCCCGGTCAACTTTCAATTCTTGAAACAAATCTTTCAAGTGTTCGTTGTTATCTTCTACGCGAAGAAACTTTAACGGCTTGAAAGTCGTCTGATCCACCTTTAGTTGAAAAAACACGTCCAGTGGGCTGACAAAAAACGCATACGTTAATCACGAGAACACATATATACTTATGAACTTAGCATAGCATATGAACTTAACTTACCGTGATTGCAGTCTGGATAGTACCTGGTTCGCTTGCATAGTTGAAGCGAGGTCCTTCCGGCCAGGAATGATTTCTGGACGAGAGTCTACTGCCCACATCTGTTCAAAACTTTCCACCTGACCTTCCTCCATTGTTGGATCCCAGTTTATAATCGGACCAACAGCTTCATCAACGTCCACAAGTTGATGCTTTGCAAGGAAAACCCTCATGATGTTATTTGATGTTTGATGTCCACAACCGTTTGATTACTAAATTGTGTTACCACTAGAAAACTTTCACGTTTCAGTCCTGTGAGATTTGTTAAGGTTATCACCACTGTACTTGAAATGGTATATAGTAAATGCAAACATACTATAAAAGTAAGAGAGTCATAGTTTGAAGTACAACATCAAATAGTCTACTTTAAGATTACTTGAATTTGAAAAGTAAAGTAGTTAAAGTGTTGTACAAGAGAGGAATGCAAGAAAACACGGACATTTCTCTATAGCGTGTATATAACGTTTTTTTATACTAAAACAAAAACTTTATTCAAGACTATATACGAAAAAAATCATAATCATCATCATCATGTATATCATTTGGTTAATAATTATAATAATATCACAACATGAAAACACACAAATCCATCAATAAATATGTATAAATGACTAAACTACGACACAAAAGCTGTCAAAATTAGAGCACAAAAAGAAACACAGAAATAGACACAAAAAAAAGGATGCTTATTTAAAGCTGACAATATTTTGTCGTAACAAATCTCCGTCCAAGCGACCTTTCCCCAGTGTCTGGCAAATAAGGGCTGACCTATAAATTGGCAACTTGTGCTCGTGACAAAAACGCTCTGCAATTGTTTTGTCATTGCCAAAACAAAGAACAATACATTTGTTCATATCGTTTTCCGTAAACTGGTCTTCATATGGTACAATTTTCCCACCATAAATCTGAAAACAAACGTAATTTTTAATGCGTCATGCATGTATACAGTCTTGTATATAGTCAGGTCATCAATTTACCTTAACCAAAAACTCGACACGAATCAGTTCCGTGTAAGTAAGCCAGTTTAACTCCGTCACCAAGAAATGGAAAAGGGTTTTTTTAAACGGACGTTGGGCTGGCAAGAGTGTTGGAGAAAATGGTAGGTTTTCCTTCCGTTGGATCTTTGAAAGGGGGCGTAAGGTTTCCGGAAAATGATAACGCATCTACATCAGAATATATTAATACAGTCATATTAAAATACATTTGTTAATATTTCAATTATTAATAATCATCTTGAGTATATTTAGTAACCTTCTTACCTCTGCAATTTTGCTTGGTGCATTGTAGACTGGTAATGGTACATTCTTGTCCTGTAATTTCTTTAAGAGTCTTTCTCTGCGGCGCTTTACAATTTGTTCTTGAAATTCATCATAGGAGTATCGACCGTGTAAGTACAGTTCAAACGGCGAAACATTTTTCCTCTTGTGATGAAATTATTATTTTTATTATTATTATAAAAAGCAAAATAAGACAATAAACATTCAATACAGCGTGATTGTGATTAATTTCAATGTTGACCCACCTTATACTGGTTCATGAACTCGGCTACAGCAATGTGCCCCATGGGTGACCAATTATGCCTCAAATATATTTCCCGCATTTGGGCTATGTCACTGGTACTAAACGTGACACCTCCTATTGCATTTAAGTATGGCTTGGGTTTCTCAGAAACCGGGGTTTTTTTATTCACTTCGTGAAAAAACGAGCCTACGTCAGGAGCCACGCGTGTCTTCCAAATGCTTTTTAAATCATCTTGATTCATCTTAACATCCTTTAATATAAAGTAAACAAAGCATGGCTTATTGTATTACTTTAATAATGATACAAATCTTTAAAAATTACCTTTGACTTTGATATTTCATAACAAATTGCAGATAGACACCGTTTCGAGGAAAAATTCAATCCCTTGAATTTTAACACATGGACAGCAACTGCGAACGCTAATTCAGACCCCGATATGTGTTTCATTCTTTAATATCACCAAAATTAGAAACGATATATTCACCAAAAACCAAGACACCAAAAATCAAAACAGAAAAAAATCCGAGTAACCGCCAGTTTGATTACAAACCAAACCCGAAAATTAGATATGAGCCACTGGAAAGAAATAGTTGAATGAGGCCAGTTCGAGTTTTCTTTATATTTTAAAGTTGACTCGCAGACAGCAAGCTAATATTGAGAGACATACCAACAAAGTACCTTGAAGCATTTTGGAAGTCGATATGCTGCGGATGATAAACAAAGTACCATATAACGTTTGAGAAGATGGATGCTAAGAAAGGAGATAAGAATGCAAATTGAAATTGAGTGGTTTGCTTGAACACGACTTACTTGAGTAGTACTTGAGCCTTTCTTGAGTACTGTAATGGTAAGCTCTATAATAATGAAAGTGAAACAATATATGAATTCAGAAAGTCAAACAGTAATATTATTTTAAGTTCAAATCGATAAAAAGAAAAACAATGAAGCAAAGTTACATAAACTTTTATAAACAATTCGTCATTCTGATGCAGTTTAAGACGACATATTATCCATATTTTCTTTTTCTTGTTCTGTGGCTTCTCCTGTCTCAAGACATGTTGCTGGTAGTTTACGCTTGATCACGGCCTTAGATCCTACAACGAAAACAGTATTGTATAAAGTCATATTATAATTATTATAAATTAGAATTGCGGTGAGAGTGTGAGAATTACCTGGTTGAAATCCTCGGTGTTTCAACACAAGATTGCAGGTTTTGAAGAAGACGTGAACTTTGTCCACTTCAACCTTGCCTTTTCCAATTTTGTCAAAAGACTCAACCGTTTTTTGACAAAGCCTATCTGAAGCCTCATCCTTCTCCATCTGATCCTTAACTGGGCCATAAATGGACGTCATTGCATCATACTCCTTTTGCATTTCCTCAACTTTCGACTTTTGTAGACGAATGTTCTCTTTAGCCTTACTAATAATCTGGTCTAACAAGGTCTCCTTTTGGCGCATGGTAAAATCTTCTCGGGCTAGAATAGCTTTCAACTCTTCCAGATATGAAATTTCATCGTCGTCATTACTGTTAGTCAAATCAATTTCCACAGCATCCTCTGTATAAAAAATCAGAAGGATAATGAGGATACAAAGGATAAATTCATATAATAATAGGAAATATTCTACCTACCACCAGTTTCCTCTACGTAAACAACGGCGACCGTTAAAGCTGACGGCTCAATATCGGGTCCTCCTTTCTTAACTGTAGATCTTGCCAAACTTGCCGAATTGGACGCTCGTGTTTGCATTCGGTTTTCGGATGAGTTTTCCTCTGATACTGTAGGCTGTGGAATGTCAACAATCTTTGGAAGGAACGGAGAAATATCCGTCAAGACTGCCCTCTCCAGTCGAGGAGAATCGACCTTTTTAATGAAACGAGATGCACCATGAGCAACAAAAGAGGGAACAGCTGATAACTCAAAGACTCCTGCACGAGGTTCCATTTGTCTTGCTGTTCCTAAAAGAAAAGAGAAAACCATACATGGACAATCTATCAACATTCTTGGACATTCTCGCTTAAATCTATATAAACGTACTACACATAGTGATCAGAAGCCAACAAGTAAAGTCGTGGAGTCCAAAAGCTGCAGTAGTAGTGTCCTTTCCTTCCGAAGGAATCTTTAAACTTTGATGAACCCAGGCGTACCATGGAAACACTTCGTCCTCTTCCGTTAGCTCCTCCCCCCCATCATCAGCATCATCGTAGCCGGATTCGTGTTGTTGTAATTGCAGAAAGACACGGCTATTCTTATAACCAGAGTAATAAAATACTTTGTCAATCACCTATATAACAAAAAAAAATGACAGATTGTGATTCAATATTCAATGACAAGTGATTGCAGGCAGACAATTACAGAAAAAACTACAATTACCTTTCTAATTACTCCCATTTCAGAGAAAATGAATCCCACCTTTGATGACATTAACTGGCACATGGGAAACGCATTTTTAATGAATGCACCACAGTACTCTGTTCCCCTCATTGACGATGGATCCCAATTCGCTTTCTTGATTCGCTCTCTCTGGATCGAATTAGTACAATTAGCATACAGATCCCTGAGACTCATAAAGAATGTCGGTTCCTCCTTTGCTTTTTCGTATATTTTGGCTAATTCTTGAAAGCTTATTAGTTCACTCTTATCACTAATACCACTGCTACCATTGTTGGAAGCAACTTCCACCTCGTCAATGTTAGCCACGTTCATACTTAATCACTAAATAAACAGTAATAATTTCGAACTTGAAAGTAGCAGACACAACAACAAAACACCACTTGTGAAACAACAAAAATGACAATGCTTCCTTCAACTACACTACACGGCGTCTAATGAAAAATTATCAAGCAATGACAGCTAGCTACTTTACTTGAACGGTGCTTTACTTTGAAGATATTCTTTAGCTCAACTACACCTTCTCGGTACACGGCGAGCTTGCTCCAGGCCACAACAACTACTTTATTCACGCTTTACTTTAAGGAGTCAAGCTTTAAAGTATTTAAAGCTGCAGTACAAGTATGATGGAGACGAAAACAAGACTACACCCCAACAATTCTTGCGTTTGCTTTTATACTTTTTTTATTAACAATCACAAAAATAATTCATAATTCGTAAAAAAATCATAATACGAATTACATAATAATTAGACAAATATACGTATTAAATACAATGCGTATTGTTTTTTCGTCTAATCTCTAACCTAAGTTTTAACAACCGGAACTTTACAGATATACTAATGACTAATAAGTAATAGAAGTAGTAAAAATTTTAACAAAAATGTGTAAAGCTTTTAAGAGGAGGTGTCTTTTAAGCTATCCATTTGCATCTCCTCGTCCTCCTCATCTTCAAACTCAATGTCATAGTCTTCCCATGGGATTTTCTTCGTGCCGTTCAAAACTATGTAGAGAATAGAATAAGAATATATATTAAGAATAGAACGGAATAGAAACCATTTTTAGTTTAGGGTTTTACACGCAATATAGATTTTAAAGGGGTTCTTACCAGCTTCTTGGTCCTCAGCAGACATTGGTCTCAAAATGACATCAACCACTTGAACATAAAAGGCGGCGCGTGTTTTCATGGCCTTTACGTCTTCCTTTGTGTCCACTTCTAGTTTCATTTGCTGGTACATTTGCCGGGTATCTTCTTCCGCCTGCATCTCAGCTGCGTAATTTTGGAGCAGCTCTGCACACCCAGCTTCGCAGCGAGCCTTTTTCTCCCACTTTGCCTGTTTCCGTTTGTGATCTTCAGCCAGTACTTTCGCTTGGTCAATTTTCTGTAACACAGGCTTTGCAGAGGAACAGATTTCATTGCGGCAACGTTTGAAGCACGCCTGAATGAGATCAATCTCATTAGCGTCGTCAGAAAGACCTAGAATTCAAGCAAAATTTACATAAATCATTATGCTAGTAAATATATATTTCCAATTCAAATTCCAGCTTACCAGTCTCAACTCCCTTCACATCACGCTTCACGCTTTCAGAAGCTGGCTCTTGAGCGTCAAGTAATTCCTTTGGTATTTGAAGCTTCTTGTAAAGTACTGGAAGCCTTTCTCCTAACTCGCCAACAAAAAAATCGTATCTTGATTGAATGTCACCTAGCTTAGAGAAATCATCGTTTCCTTCCTTGTACTCTGCAAGATAATAATAATAAGATTTATGATAAGATAATATAATGATAAGATTATGGTATTTTACGTAGTCTTACCATAAATTTTGCAAAGCAAATACGCTACCAAATCGCCAGTCAAGGTTTTTTGGACCCTCATAAGCCTGTCAACCCAAGGTCCTACGACCAGTTGAGCCCACTTGGATTTTTGTTTCGCGTTTTCTGGAAGCGGCTCAATTTTCTCTTGCGTAAACATTTTCTCAAAGATGTAGTAAACAGGGGCGCGACTTCTTTTTGTCGTATAAAAGTCGTTCCATTGAGGGTAGTTATTGTCGGACAAAAACATCCTCACAAATCCACGGACGACGGACTGAAAGTTGATACGACTCCAACGAAGTTTCTCCACAGGCACCTCATCCTGGTCCTCCTCCTTCGATGATAGTATCTCTGGCTCGAGAGATTTTTCCAAAAGGTTACTGATCATGTCCAAAGTCAATGAATCATCCGAAGCAAAAACTTTGTATTTTTCCCTTGGAAAATCTGCAAGTTTAATAACAAAATGTAATAAGTTTCACAAATTATTATTATAATAAATTTATATTATAAACTATTTTAAACTTACAATCATCGTAGGAAAGCCGCTCTTGGTCACTTGGTTTGCCAGATCGCATAGACTTTTGAAGCGCATTTATCTCATTTGGTGAACTTTTCCGTTTCTTTCTCTGAGGTTCCGCTGGTTTCACAGGAGTCTTTGAAGATCTACGTTTAACCATTTTGATTTCCTACTGTTCACAGAACTGATCACTTGTTAATAAAAATTGTACACGTCCTTTGTTTTATTTTTAAAAAAATACACTAAAAATAGTCAAGCAGAGAACCGACTAAAATGAGAGAGAGATGTAAAGTGGTGTGTGGTGGTGTAAAGAAAATGCTGATGCAAGGCAGCAAACGTTTTTACTCTCGAGTTATACGCTTTAACTTTCCTTTACTTTATCTATGCTTGAATAAAATGAGATAAAGTGACCGGTCGACCATACTTTGTCAAAAATGAACCTGCACTTTTTTTTTTTAAACTTTAACTTGAAGGCGTTCCCAATCTGACGTAATTTTTATTAAAAATAATATTAATAACAGTTTACTAAAAGTTTACTATTTTATGAACGTTACACATAAAAATTAAACGTAATGTCTTTAAGAAAAATTTTCATTTAGAACCATTTGGGTGAATCTTGTCCAAGCTTCAAGGAGGTTCTGTTTGTTTGATTCCAAGAAATTTACTAACATTGTCAGGGACTTGATTCCAGTGATTCCAGGCAGGTCAACTTTTCTGTAAATGACGTAAATGTAAAAAAAATAAGCATTTACATTGAATGACGTAGTTATGAAAAATTAACTTAACAGAAAATTATGACGCACTTGGACACTACTTGGACCAGTTTTTTTGCGAGTTGCTCAATTTTCTTTTCATCCTCCACTAAAATTAGAAACTGAAATATTTCCAAGCAACCTTCCACCGTGAATGCGTCCCACTCTACTTGTCCCAAAATATTCGCATAGATCTTGTCCCATAAACCAGGAATGTGGTAGTAGTGCGCCGCTTGCAACAGTTCCAGCACAGAATCGTCTTTGAAATCTTGGTTAGGAGGTTTAAAATTACCAGTGTAAAGGAAATGCAAGAAATTGTCGACAGCATGAAAGCTGAATGCCATTTGGAGACTGGCATCCGTCATTTCCTTGAATCCTCCATTCAACTCTCGGTCAAATACTTCAGATTGGCCTGTAAAGAATGTAATTTTTAAAAATCAGTAAAATGGAACTTGGGGCATTGAATTGAAATGAATATAGTCGTACCAGTTAACACTGATTTGTGACAAGCGATTGACAAACCTTCCAGCGTTTGTACGCAAATGTCGGTGTATGCATCACCTAGCTTCAAAGCATGATCCTGGGAAGCAGCTTCAAGTTTGGAAACATTCATAGCCCCTATCAGATCCTTACTGATTTCCAGCTGTACCGAAATTCTAAAATCTTCATTTCCAAAGGCCATCAGCCACCAAACAGACTCCCAAGTACAGTTTTTTAGCAAGGAGGTGTTGAAGGACAGGTCGTATAAGGAGCCGGATAAAAAATTTAGTCGCTCGAAACGTCCAAGTTTGCAATCTGTAAATATATAATTACTCATATAAGGATATAATAAACGCATAAAATCACATAAATAATCAAAATTTTATCAAAATCACCATCAAAATCAAGCAAAATTTTCTCGTCCGTTGCTATTTGTACCGAAAGGTTAATTTGGGTACAAATGTCGTCTGGACTAGTCCCTGAATTGTTCAAAATGTTGGCAATTACACCTTCAGCGTCATCAATAACCATTGACGATTTTGGTTGGCTGTTATGGTCAAAGGTCACCATGACATTGATGTCGAGTAACCTGAGAAAGATAATAAAGAGCACTTGAACATGAGTCTACTTTAATCCTTAAAAATGTTAAAGTGACCCAGCCCATATAAACCACCCCAATGATAACATTATTATATAGTAGCGTGATAATTTTTCCAAACTTACCCTTTTTCACTGGAAATCCCATTTTTACAGCAGTTCACTTTGAATAAATGATTCACATGGTTCCAAGTACCTTCCTCCAAGCCCCATGATGGGTGAATGTAGGTTCTTTTAAGAACCCTTGCCCTTTTTGCCAGTACCACTTGCATTTTGTTGCGCTGGAAACGGTACCCTACGTTGGAAGTGATGAATGTTTTTTTACAATGCTAAATCTCTGAACTGAACTTGTATTAATCTATCATCTATCAATCCATGTATCTGGTTATTAAGTGTCCGTAGATACTTTATGCGAATGGTAGAACTGTATGTCCGTCCGTCTGTCTGTCTGTCCGTCACACTCTATTTCTCCAAAACCACTTGACCGTTTAACTGTTTATCGACCGTAGGGGCGTAACAATTTCAGAGCAATGGGTTAACTAATATGGTAGTTAATTGCTCAATTAAATTTAACTATAATCCATTTTTTATGACTACAATACTTTATTAATTATTTCGATAGAGCCTTTTGAGCTGATCGTTTTTGCTAATTACGATAATGAGTAATTTGATAGTCTTCACTGACTAATTGGCAATTAAAGTTTTAAATATTAGGCTTTTTTGATTGAGTAGGTTTCTATTTCAATGCAAGAGTCTGATTTTCAAAAATTTCCATCATGGCATCCCCAGTTCCATCTTAGCGTCCCCATTTCCATCTTAAAAATCCCCGTGCCTATTCAAAACTACTACTAGTACAAAAAATAATTCGAGATAAAAATGCACTCCCGGGTGATTTTACTGAAGAAAGGGTACTGCACGTACTCATGTAGTATGCAAGTAAAAAAAGGTACACACGTAAGTCTATTTTGGGGGTCGAGGGAAAAAAAAGGTCCTCTCCCCACCAGAGCAGTCAGTTATCTGTTAGCCTTCAAGGAAGCAACACGTCAACTGGATCTCTGCTCAACTGTTTTAACACGGAAATATTCCACCACCTGTTCACGATGGACGATTTCACCGCCTGGACTCGCTCAGCAACTTTCGGAACTGTCAACTGCTGTGCACTGCACGATCCCACTTGGCGCTCTACTGGACCTGGACCTATGCCTATAATCATGAAGCCAGCAGGAGACTACGCTTATACATCTCAAAGGAAGGCCATCATCAACGTGGACACCAAAGAAGTTGGACCAGAAGACATCCCACACCATCCATTGGATTTCATGAGGGGAACCAAATTTGAGAGGAAGCCCTGGGGAATCGCCGTCAATTCACGTACTGAACAGGTAAGAAAACAAAATTTTCTATATTTTTTATCACTAATTTTCTTTCTGATTCAATTTCTTTCGATTTACTTTTTTTGTATTTACGTATTTCTATTTTTCTCATGTTCGTGTGTTTTTGTGTGCGTCTGTTTCTATTTATTTCTTTGTGTAACAGTTTTTGATAATCTGTGACTAATTTATGTTTTTTTGTACGTCTGTTTGCAGATTTACGTGGCGGATCGATCACAAAGTACCATCCTTGTATTCGGACCGGACGGCAGCTTTCAAAGGACCTTTGGCGGATTTGGGGACACGGCTGGACTCTTCTGCAAACCTACAGGGATCGCGTATGATGTCGCCCACGACCGGATCCTCGTCGCGGACAAGGGCAACTGCCGGATCCAAGCACTGGACGCCACCACTGGAGGATTTCTCTTCGCCTTTGGATGCCGTGGACGCAACGAAGGACAATTCGCCTTCCCATGGAGTGTGGCCGTATCACCGACCGGTCAAACCATCGCCGTGTCAGACTCCAGGAACTACCGGATCCAGACGTTCACTGCGGATGGAAAATATCTAACCAGCCACTACTTACGGGAAAGCCAAAGCACACGTGGACGTCCATACGCTCAAGGACTTGTCTACGACACAAAAGGTAAGTGTTTTGTTGCGTTTTTTTTAAACATCTTAATATTAAACAATTTTTAACTAATTTTCTCTTTGTTTTTTACATCTTGAAGGAACCAACCTCTACATTTCGGACTACAACATGAACCGGGTCATCCGACTCAACCCGGAATCTGGTCGGATGCACACTTTCGCCTCAGGACTTTTCCGGCCCGCTGGACTCGCCTTGGACAACGTTGGCAACCTCCTCGTCTGTGAACAGGATAGTAACCTGAAAGTCTTCAGAGACGACGGAGCCCTTCTCGGAACCATATCAACGATTGGAGAGGAACCTGTCCATTCTCCAACTGATGTCGCTGTCTTTCCCGCTGGATACATCGCACTCTTGGATTTTAACGGACGCATTCGGGTATTTTAAGCCTTAGCCACAATGTATATTCTGCAAATCTTGTAAAATTTTATCTAGTCCTAAACTTTACATGTTAACCTTTGTATAAACTAATAAAAATAACCATAAATAAATTTTAATTTGGTCTCAAATTCAATTAAAAAACAAACTTTTTTTTACGAAAACTACATATTTGGCCAACCATATACAATTACATATTTACATAACGAATCTCTTTATCATTCGCCCTTCTTTTTTCTCCTTATTTTTCCTTTTTCTTTATTTTTCCTCCCTCTCCCTCTAAATTATTGCACGCTAATTTTATTGTCACGCTCTGTTTCTCCAAAACTACCTGACAGATTTCAATAAAAATTGGTACAATGGTTCGATAGGTCAATGTGGTAAGACAATATGCATTTCAGGGTCATTGGTCAACTACAACCATAGTTAATTGGCCAAATAAAGTTAACTATAAAGCATTTAAAAAGTATGATTATGATTAACTATTTCGATATAATTTTTTGAGCTGATCAATTATTATTATTAGATCGATCGATCGAAACCTGTAGCTGACTTTTTAGATCGAGTCCATTTTAATTTGACCGTCTACCGAGACTTTTCTATATTCGATTTGTGGTTTATTATTAATATCATCAATTACTATCAGTCGATTACTGTGCGAGGTTCACTATCTGTCAACTTGTGCTTTGTCTGTACAGCTTTTCTGGTAATAATTATTAAGTAGCGAAAGCTGTAAGCGGAGCTACTTTATAGGATTATGCTTTCTGTCCGTCTGTCCGCGCAAAATCTCGGGAACTATTACGATTACAGTGCTGATATTTGGCACATATGATCCTCATGCTTTGAGTAAGCTCTGGTGTAAATTTGAAAATTTTTGGTCGTCAGGATGACGAGTTGAGATGACGATAATCCGTCGTGAATGACGAAAACCATGGTCTAATTTGGTCATATGGACGAATTACGAGGTGTGACGATGGTGGGGTGGTGTTAGTGCTTCGTAAATGACGAGCAAAAACTGATTTAAAAAAAATAAAAACTGAAACTCCACTCAAAGTGAACTTCCATCATATGAAATGAAATACATTTAAATTAAAAATTGTCCAAATGTAACAATGCTATAGCTTTCGCTACTTTATCCAATTGTGTTTATACTTTTGGTTTTATTATAACAGAAAAGCCACCAGTCTCACGACGTGTGCATTCTAGAAGCGCCAATAGAGTTTGGTGGTGCTCTCCACTTGAACAAGGCTTTACTTTAATGTTTAAAGTGTCAAAGTACTACGGAACGACTACGATCTCAATTAATAGTATAGATTAAAACATTTACAGGATAAAGATTACAGAATTAGTAGCAAAATATATACATTTAGTATAGTAACAGGAACAATAAAGTGTTTAAGGAACTGCAGTAGCTTTGCTGATAAGTTGACACGAGAACAGCAACCAGGTCTTTCGAAATTGAACTTCAGTGGCCATTAGGTGGTTCAATTTGGAGGTATCCACAGCCGTTTTTGGTTTTCTAGAAAGTTTTAAAAAAAGTTTATACTCTAAAAACTTTATACGAAGAAGAATACGAAGATTTAATTATAAATTAGCTTACGAAGAGAAAACGACCAAAACTTTTTTGGCTAATGCTACGATTGACCGCTCTCCTTGCAGGGATACCAAATACTGAAACATATTGAGGCATTCGGCAGGAGAGAACCATTCCTCTTCCCTTTCGAGTAAAATCTTTTCGGTGACTGCTTCCCAAATACGTTCAATCTTGTTAACGTGAGACATTTGCAGTAATTCAAGTGCCATCTTCATAGAAAATCTTGGAGTTTTGAAGAATCCAGTGTAAGCATAGGACAATATTTCCACGATTGATTCATCAGAACATTGCAATAGAAGGGTGCCTGTTTTTGTATTTGGTATTTGTTGACGCATTTTCTTCCTCCAAAGCTCTGACAATCCTTTTAAAATAATATTTTGATATAACTAAAAGTTGACAATATTTTTGTAAAGTTATTATAGCTTCTTGTAGCTTACCAGATAAAACTGACTTATGACAAGAAAAAAATCCCCCGGTAAGTGACTGAACATTCATATCAATCGGGTTGACAACCTCATTTGTCTCGGGCATGAAGAGGTCTGATTCACTAGGAATTACCATCAGTAGCGTGATCCTGACATTACTTGGACGACAAGTCAGTAAGGTCATCACTGCTTCCCAGGAACATGGACTGCTTGGGTCATAACCAAAATTCAAACCACAACCACTCAATCCACATGCTCTCATCTCTGTTCGATGAAACCAACCTAAAATTGACACAAATATCTGATAAAGGTATCTGGAGTCTTTCATACATGTGTACTTACCTACTTATGTCTAAGATACTTACAATCAAAATCAAAGACTACTGATTTGGATATCCGGATGGATGCTTTGACACGAATTCGTTTATCCCGGATACAATACAAATGGTTCATCATGAAGGCTAAAAGTTCGTCAGTGTCACGAATTTTCAATGACGGGATTGGTTTTCCATTGGATGTGGGGTATCCAATATCAGTTCGAAGGGAAATGTTTAAAACTCTGTAATTAAACAAAAAATTATAGTCACACGTTGAGTTACTAGTTTTTATTCATATTTATAATAATAACCCTGCTCCCCTCCCCTTTGTACCCTGCTCGATGACGCAAACTCGAATCAAGTCGCTGGAACTCGATTGGATTTGGATTGGAAATTACTGTTGGACGGCAAGTTATCTGGAACTCTTGTGAAACATAGTCGAAACCCCTGCCCTCCATACAATCGTCACCTGTATTCCAGGATTCTACATCGATTTGTTCTTCTTCCGCTAACATCAACTTCATGGTGGCTTCAACTTGAATGACACTTTATTTGAAAAGAATCAATAAACTAGAAGAATTCGGAAGAGGTACGCCAAATTCAATTACTTTAACATTTCTTTAAATGGTTCACTTTAAAAAAATCAAGGGTACATTTTTGCCCAATGCTTAAAAGCCACAATGAAATAACAAAAATACACAAACACGGCTATAGAAATAATGATATAATACGTTATAGAAAACTTTAATGCATACTATTGTACAAAAAGAATCATTTTGCGGAATTATGAATGAACATGAACTTACATAAACAAGAATGAACAAGACAAATGAGAGTCATCCAGTCATCGCTTGAACTTGACTTTTATAATCACTCTTAGTTTACACGACCATTTCTATTTTAACTTTAACAAAATCCATTAAAAGTTGGACACACGCATGTACAACGACACTCTAAATTAGTATTGATGATACTCATGATTGATAAGTTTAGATTACTCTTTCACTTTTTCTTAAACTGGGTGTCATACCATTTTTGAGCAAGAAGGTATTGTTTATTCGGTGGCAGCTGGTAAAATGGTCCATCGTTGTGGGCTTCCGGTTGTACAGGCTCTGCGGCTTCCGGTTCAGCAGCGTCTACTGCTTCTGGTGCTGCAGCGTCATCTGCGTCTGGTCGTGCAGGATTCTCTGATTCCAAATCTTTAACATCTGCTGCTTCCGGTTCAGCAGAGTCCCTTGCTTCCGGTTCAGTAGGGTCTACTGCTTCAGGTGTTGCAGCGTCATCTGCGTCGGGTCGTGTAGGATTCTCTGCTTCCGATTCTTTAACATCTGCTGCTTGCGGTTCAGCAGCGTCCCTAGCTTCAGGAGCTGGAACGATCCTTGCTTCAGGAGCTGGAGCGTCCCTTGCTTCAGGAGCTGGAGCGTCCCTTGCTTCAGGAGCTGGAACGTCCCTTGCTTCAGGAGCTGGAGCGTCCCTTGCTTCAGGAGCTGGAACGTCCCTTGCTTCAGGAGCTGGAGCGTCCCTTGCTTCAGGTGCGACACCGTTTTCTGCTTCTGGTTGGTGATGATTGGCTCCCACCAATTGTTCCAACTGTAAGACCTGCAACCTTGCTTCAGCAATTCTCCGGTCCATATCGGCAAGTTCCTCGGCAACTTGATTAATGTTGGGTTTGCGTGTAATTACAACACGGTTACCTAACGCAACAAGAAATGGTACATGAAATTAGTAGTGTTTTAAGCATTTAAATTTGTAAGTTTCATATCAGTTGTTACCTGGATTGAAAGTTGAAGTGAGTTGGAATAGTCGATGATTAGCCCCGATTTTCAGATGGACGATTTGTTCAGTTGTGGGGAGAGTCCCTCCTCTAACTTTTTGCAAGGCGTCCAAAAGTTTACGCGAACCTTCTTCGTAGGCATTAGATCTTATGTATTCATCCTTGAAAGGTTTATAAAGTGTCATCATTTGGGAATTTTTAGTCGTCATATGATAGAGTACACTCTTTTCAGATTGCAAGTTTTGCTGGAATCGGTCCACTAGCTCTTTCATTTTTACTTCCTTTTCAAGCAAGCTGAGTGACGAAGCTTTAACAGCTTGAAGAGCTTCCAGATTGGGAAAGGCTGACTGGTCACGAGATGCAGTCGTGTGGTCATCAGCCCCTGTAGAAGGAAACAAGGACAGATAATGATCGACTAATGATGATGGATAAGGGTAAATAATGATGATGACAATTAAATATGACTTATTACTATTACATTGCTCATTTTCAACTTGGTCACTGCTCAGTTTAACTCTTTTGGCATTCCTTTTTGATGTTGTCGACTTGACTCCAGGTAACTTACACAGGATACGATCGGGTAAATCAATCAAAACAGTATCCTTAAAAGACTCGGAATTCTCCACGTTCTCTAGGAACACCTTTTCAGCACTAATGATTGAGACGTGAACTTCACTTGAAAGGATATGCTGCATTCCATGACGGTCGTTTTTAAAAGTACCTGCAACGATGATAAGAAGAAGAATATTTATATATAATAATAATAAGAATCAGAAGTCGAATATTTTCTTACGTGCAATCAATGCCATTAACCAGGCACAAAAATAGCGAAAGCCATATCCGGAATGAGCGTTTTTTTTATCTCGAAGGGTCATGCTGCGAGAAAGCCACTGATTCCATGGGCGATCGGATGCTTTGGGTAAGAGGTTACAAACTCTGATACAATGGGGGGATTCTTGGAACCCAGAGATTTTCATCCATTCAGATACGATCTAAATGACGATTTGAAAACTTGAAGGTAACTTTAATCGTTTAAAGCGTAGGGATTAAAGTAACGCTGTGGCCGACACATCCCTTTAAAGGCCATTTACTTTAAACCCTTTAATTCAAGTACATAATAAAGTGTTTGTAGTTTACCTTGCTGAAGAGTCCATCTTTGGTACAAACAGTATCATGAAGAAGAATGGATTCCGTTGTAAAAAAGTCCATTGAATGTTCCCAGGTTACGATGATAAACGCGTCCACCCAATCACTTCCTTTGATGTTTGTTGGACTCCACGATTCAAACTGAATCTGACTGTGAATGTCTTCTTTTGGTGCAAAGAAAGGAGCACTTCTACTATCGTCGTCGGAAATTTTCAGTTGGTCAAAATATTCTGCACAATGCTTGTAACGCACTCCACCCACAGTTTTCCGTTTACTCATCTTGAAGTTAACTTGTATGAAAATCCACTTATGGAAAAGATGTGTTTCTTAAAGCTTAATGAAACTTTATTAAAAACACTCACTTTAACAAACAAAACAGAGTAGTTCAAGAAGCTGTATCAGAAGTAAAACAAAACAAAAAAATCAGCAACTTGCACAATATGCAGACTTTAGAGACACTTTACTTTAAGCGTTTTTTTTAAAGTGTTGCACTTTAAATGGTAAGGCGTACTTCAACTATTATTATACTCTTTTATTACAATTTTTGTTTTATTTTTTCTTTGCACTTGCAATAAGCACACTTGGTTTTATTCACAAAAGGAAGAATTTTATTAAAAAGTAACAATGTTTTTACAAAGCAACTTTTCGTCCATACAACCTTTTTCAATCGTTTGACCTATGAGGTTGTAAGCGTAAATCGGCAAATTGTACTCGAGGTAAAAACGGTGAGCAATGTTTTTGTCGCTGCCAAAGTAAAGAACAATGCATTTCCTCATATCATTTTGTGCAAATTCATCTTCATATGGAATGATTCTGCCCCCATAAATCTGTAGTAATAATAAAAAATGTAGTTTTATAATGCGAAAAGTTTTGTATTCTGTATATTTTTTTCTATACATGTACTTGCCTTAACTAAGAACTCTATGCGAATTAATTCCGTGTATGTTAGCCAACTCAATTCCGTGACCAAGAAATGGAAAAGATGTCCTTTAAATGGACGCTGCGCTGGTAAAAGTGTCGGGGAGAAGGGTGAATTCTCCAGGCGTTGGCTTTTACTGGGAGGTCTCAGTGTTTCCGGAAAATTAAATCTCATCTGAAGAAAATACAGAAATAACTGTTGCGCTTACTTTCACGTAAAGAAAATAACTTACTTCAGCAATTTTTCTCGGTTCATTGATGACAGGTACAAGTATTGCTGCCTTTTCCTTTCCTCCTAATTTTCGCAAAAGTTTACTCCTGGTTCGCTTTACAGTTTTCAATTGATGGTATTCAGACCAGTTTCTACGATAAACATACATTATGAGCGATGATTGAAATTTAAAAAGATAATTTCCAAGAAAACTCTAACAAGTAAAACACAAACTCAAAACATCAGCTGCGCTGAATATTTTGAATTTTGAAAGAAAACAACTGTGACTACTTTATAACTCAGAGAAAACCTCTCAAATGGGGAAAATAAATGCATTGCTTTGAGATGGACAGCATATTGTTATACAGCTTACTACAGTATTATACTTTAAAGTACCCCCATAACGAAATTTATTTAGATTTATGTTATTTTTTTAAAATTTTATTTACACAGTTTGGATAAATTGGACAAATTAATAACTAAGCAATTTGGGTCAAATAGTGAAAATTCAAACGAGTTGGGATAATCTGAGGAATTTTAAATTCGTCGATGATTGCGGAAGTAAACTT
This sequence comes from Salina celebensis, assembly GCA_036561885.1. NCBI lineage: Eukaryota > Metazoa > Arthropoda > Collembola > Entomobryomorpha > Paronellidae > Salina > Salina celebensis. The sequence continues at coordinate 3,571 of JAAXOA010000026.1, read as the reverse complement.
TCCCCTCTTTAAAACCTCCATTAAAAGCAGAGGAGAATATAGCGGGATACAACAGGTGGTCCATTTTTGTTTCGGAAAGCCAATAACGACATTGAAAGCGTCATTTCTGATATCCGGTGCCTGGGTGTAAATGGAAGAAAGACCACCTAGTTCTATAATGATGTCCCTGTACTTGGCAGCAATGTCGAGTTCTTCCAAAAAATCATTGCTGGTCGGATTGACAAGTAGGGTTATCTGGTGCCTAACAAGGAGACCTGTTTGTTCGTCAATGTAGCTATATATCGCACACTTTGAAGGCAAAACGCCGTTTCGGAGCCACCATAGTTGTCCAAATGTTGGAATTTGCTTGGAAAGTAAAGTTTCCATGTACCAATGGGCCTCCAAAGGATAATAATCGGACTTGTACTGAAAGAATATGAAGAAAAAGAAGAATCATATATATGAAAAGGAAAATCATAATCATCATATATCATTATACGTACCGACGTCAATTTGTTATTCTTATTTTTTAACTCTAAAAGTAACCTGGTCCGTTGCTTTTTGCATGGAATCGTTAAATAATGTCTTAACATTGCTTGTAAATCTGGTAGTTTGTCGACGTGAGCTTGAAACGCAAGACATGCTTTCCTCTTTTTTTGGTCGTCCAAGTCGTCTTTTCTATATTCAAGAGTACAAACAAAATGAAAAAAAAATATATATATATGGAAATACTGGAAAGTGGAAACACACTTTTGAATAAAAATGATTGACTCATACCTACTATTTCCTTTTGTGCTAAGAAGCGCCATTCTTTCCTACGGAAATTCTGTAACCGTTGCTACCACCACTTTACACGCCCTTTAAATTGAAGATGAACCAGCAACCAGCACTTGAACATTACTTTACTTTAATCTTTAAAGGGTTAAAGTGAAATAAGTGAAATAGAGTTAGGTGGTGCTCCATACACACTTGAACATGACTTTAATTTATAAACTTTAAAGGATAAAGTGGCCCAGCCCATATACCCCACCCACAACGCCTACACCACAATACTTATGTCAAGAGGTTTGTAACCTCCCATTTTTATTTCAACAGACAAGTGGGTGACGATCCCCGGGGGGTCTAATATCAAGCAATTAAGCAATAAAAGCATAAATGTGTAGATCTCTATGAAAACCTACCTCTTCAAAAGGAATCGGAGTTTTGAGCCGGTATTTGAAATGTAGGTTTCATAGACACTAAGGGTGACCCTACAATATAAAGTTTTTGGTAACTACCCCCGGGGGTAGAAATTAGGGAAACTGGCATATCTTCAGAACGAATCGGAGTTGAGACGAAATTTGGTATGTAGGTTTCATAGGCACTAAGGATGGCCCTCCAATAAAAAGTTTTTCGGTGTATTCGATTTTCCCCAAGTAAAGGTAAGACATTGTATGCTTCCACATGTAGAACCGGTAAACGCTCTAGGCAAACCATAATATTGAAACGCACTAACCATACTTGGCCAACCTCCCCTCCGCGTAAAGCTGTGGGTAGCCAATTTTGGCCAAAGGTGTCCCAGAAAATCAGCAGAAGCCTCAAAGCCGGGTCGCGCGCAAGCCTGCTCGCCCCTTTCCTTACGAACATATTAGCTGGAAAACCTATGTTTCTCATACGTTTCTTATTTCTCCCGCACTTTTTTCATTTTTCCCTCCTCCCTTTCTGTGGACGGGAACGGACGGAAGGAAAATGTGCGATGCATAACTATACCTTCCATCCACCCATTCTTTTTCGACCAAATGTAAGCAAAAGAAAGCACGTCCTTTCTTTTGATAAAAGTGTCTTTTTGTCCCGTCTTTGAAGATTATGACATAAAAGTATGCGTCTTTGGTCCATTTTACGATCCTTACTAATATAATGGCAATTCGATTATAAAGAATTCCCTTTCCTGCTCCATAAGGTCTTTGTTAAGGGAAACTTTTTATACCAATCGATTCTTCATGACCTGTAGATGTCCCGAATGGTATTCATTTTTCAAAATGACAGTCGTGAACCTGAGATTTCGAAAAAGGTCGTTTGCATAGTAAGTTGATATGTTTTTAACTTCGCTTCGTTTCGCAATGATGGCTTTGGGGCGCAGTAGTAAAGCGATCTGATCAATTGCGCGGGGTCTC